>APFE031369215.1:123972-193043 GCA_000404065.3 Pinus taeda
GAAAGTGATAGTGGGACTACTGAATTTGCTCTTATGGGTGAGCAAGAAAGATATCAAATAGAGGCAGAATTTAATAGGCTGACAAACAAAATTAGTGAACAAGAAAAACTTCTGAACATAAAGAGTGGTGCCCTCAAAGAAGTTGTTACTAGGCTAAAAGCTCATCAAAAGGTATGCAAAGAAAAGTATCAAAAGTTGCAGGTTGAAGCAACATCTCTAAGAAATGAAGTCATTGAAAATAACACAACAATCAAGGAGCTCAGAGATCGATCCAGTTATTATGAAAGTCTTGAAGCCACGATCCTCTCACTAAAGGGAGATCTTGAAGAATCAAGGAAGCAGAATGAAGATCTACATCAAGCAATTGAAAAACAAGACAATGAAGTCATCAGCCTAAAATCCCAGCTAGAATGTGCCTCCAGAGTTCGTCAAATGCTGCAGAATGTAAATGAAGAACAAGAAAAGGAGATACTCAATCTAAGGCAACAAGTGGAAGAAGGAAGAAAGTCAGAAGAAATTTTGAAGAAGCAATGTCTTGAAAAGGAAGAGCAACATCAAGTTGAGGTAAATATCTTGACAGGTAAATTAGAAGCTAAGGATAAGCTTTTACGATTTCAAAATAGTACTAAAGTCTTGGATGATATTCTTAGTAGTCAAAGGTCTCCTGCTATCAAGACTAGACTTGGTTTTCATGAATCAGTTGAAGGAGAATCTAGTGCACAAGGTGAAGCAAGGAACTCTAAAGAGAAATCTAAAATGATCAACAAGGAGATAAGAGGTCAACCCCATAAACAACCAAGGAAAGAAATTCTTAAAAGAAAATCTTTTACTTCTTACTATGGAAGTAATAGTCGGCCATTTACTCAGATGAATAATGTTGAATGTTATGTATGTCATAATCTTGGACATGTTGCAGCTAGTTGCAGAAGAAGAAGAGTTCAAGACCATCATGCAGAAAGATCATCTCATTCAAGGTACTTTAATGGATATTGTTTTGCTTGCAATATGAATGGTCACAAAGCTGTTGATTGTTATAGGAGGAATATGAAACATATGAGATGTTATGCATGTAACAAGTTTGGACATATAGCAAAGGAATGCAGGAAGAAGTTTCGGGCACCACAACAAAAGGAGAAAACATCAACATGCTTGAAAGTGTGGAAGAAGAAGGAAGTTCAGTCAGAAAGATGTGGCACAGCACAGGATACTCAGCACAACACAGACATAACTGACTTAGGGGGAGCTGAAAGTGTTAATCTTCAGTGCCCTAAATCTCATACGCAAGTTTCATAAATGAAAGTAGCGTGTATACACGAGTTATACACTGCAAAGTCGCGTATATGTCAGTCTGAAGAAAAGCAGTGGGGATAGGCTCAGAAAATGGGTCTGATATGTTTCAGTTCATTATTTGCTCTATTGGTTATAGTTACAATCTGCTGAGGATGAGTGGAAATGTCTTGATTCTTGTAAGATGTTTAGAAGTATTTTGATCCTAACTTGATGATGATAATGTCTTGATACTTGTTGCTGATATATGCATGTTCAGATCTAACAGCAAACATATGGCACTTGTTGAGGGGGAGAATATGCCTTTAATAATGCATTGTTGGCATTATGGTTAATAGTTCTTGGTGGTGATGCTTATATGGCTAAAATAATGCATCTTGCTATGATGTGAGTTGTCCATGATAAAATCTCATATGACTCTTGGGGTTACATAGTTGATGTTCAGATCATATTTGTGGTTTGATGGTGCATATATGATGCTTACATGGTGATCTTCATAAGAATAAGGAGAAGTACAAAGCTTGAATACACAATATCATTACTTGATGATAAGTCTCTCATATGCTGTTGTCGTCATATGCATGAAGATCATATAATACAGTTATGATGCAGGATTCCTATAGTTCTTGGTGATCATGTGGATGAGGATTGTTGACATTGATGATATAAAGAAGCCTTGACAAAATCTTGAGCTCTAGATACTTAGTTCTGGATACATGGAATTATTGGAGACATGCTCTTACCTATATAGGTTGATTCTCACATATGTTGATTGATGATTATCAGATGAGGGATATTCCCGTCTAATGTTACATGGATGATCATGCAAATCTTGATGATGATGACTATGGTGTTTTTCACATATGATATCATGTGCATGACTTATGATGATGTATTGATGCAGACCTACCTTGGTACAGGACACTTGCAGGTTGCTGATATATAAAAGAGGTTGTACGCGAGTTTTATGAGGAATATCCGCGTATATACGCAAGTTTCGGTGGATACAGTCGCGTATATGTTGGTTTGAATAAAATCAATGGACCAGACTCTGGGTGAGAAGAGTCTGATATGGTTCTGACAGAGACCATCTGGCACAGGTTCAGGGGGAGCAGATTAACTTCTAATAATGCATTGTTGGCATTACCTTAGAAGCTCTTGGTTCGTGTACACAAGTTGTTTTGGCTAGAACAAAGGCAGAGGGCGAACAGAAAGAAATCTTGGTTGCTGATCTGAATAATGATTGACAGTTGTTGCTGCTATCAGTTGTTGATGACTTTTATAAGTCATGTTTTTAAATATTCGTCTCTATGTCATGTATCCCTTTCTTATATAGGGTCAAGGTCATGTAACGACCTATATTGGTTTCCCCACTATGCCTGGGATGAAGATGTAATGTAATTGGTTGTCATATGTAAATTTTTGATGTATCCACACTTGGTTGGATGATCCCCACTTGGTTGGGTGATAGATGTATGTATTGAGTCTTTTGGTGATAGGAAGGTCTTGTATGATGTATAGAGTCATGTGATTCTTATAGAACACCTTATACAGACCTTGCTTACAGTCAGGGGGAGCATGAACAACACTCTTCAGCAAAGCATGTATTTAGGGGGAGTATGGACAGGTTGGTACACCTTGGCATATACAAAGGGGGAGATCATTCAGCGACTTCAACAGGTACTCAGGGGGAGTATGAACAACAGAATGCTTATCTTGGAAAGAAAATATCTTGGTACGCCCTTTGCCCTTGATGTCAAAGGGGGAGAGTGATTTGGTATTTGTTGCCATCAAGTCCAAAGGGGGAGATTGTTGGCATTATTATGCATGTGTTGTACTTGATGGCAACCCTCTCATAGAAGATCATCTCACTTGCATATAACTAGATGAATCTACAGAAGAGATATCAGATGTGACTGAATGCATGGGATGCAGGACAACTCAAATGCATCAGATGATAGTTCTAAGTGTGACAAGATTAGCTTTGCCATCAAGTCCAAAGGGAGAGATTGTTGGCATTATGATACAAAGTGTTGTCCTTGATGGCAAGATGACAGATTATAGTGCAACAGATCAATAGCAAAGAATTGATGATCAGACTACGAAGAATGAAGAAAGTTGAGTATACACGCAGGTTCACTATATACCAAGTCGCGTACAGAGGCAGGTTATACGCAAGTTCACTATGTACCAAGTCGCGTATATACGCAGGTTCGCTATATACCAAGTAGGGTATACACGCAGGGTATACTCGCAGGTTCTCTATATACAAAAACGGGTATACACGCGGGATTTATGATCAAAAGTCACGTATGCGTATGCACGTACTTTCATGCACAGAAAAGCGCGTATATGTTGGTTAACTTACCTTTGGTCTGTGGCAGTTAGTCCTTGGTACTTGAACCTATGGTTTTGGACCATGGTACCTCGTCAAATGTGTTGATCCCTAGTATTGGATGCATGGTATTGGTTTGTTATGGTTTTGGACCATGGTATTGAACAAGGCCTAAGACTATAAAAGGAGAAGAAGATCATTAGGTAAAGGCATGGAGAAAGTCTTGAATATCTGATGAAGGATGAGATCCAGTATGCAGGTTATGGGTTGCTTGATCTAAGCTCAGGAGGAATCTCACAAGTTGATGGAGAACAAGATCTAAGGATAGATCAGGATCAAATGGTTTGAAATGAACTATCTCTATATGATTGATTATGTTTATTCTAGATCTGTATACTGACGCATTTAATGATCTGAACTGGGTATAACTTAAGTTTGAAATCGCTGCAAGTCATGATTGAATATTTATAGATCTGTACGCGGGTTGGCTTTGGTAAAAGCGCGTATGTATGCGAGTTTGGTTCGTCCAAGTAGCGTATACCATTTAAGCTATGATGTTGATGATATAGTTGGTTCTGAATAGTGTTGCAGAGTTCAGGGTTCTGCTCTGTGTTCTGGTGACTGCTTTTGTTGACAGGGTTCAGTGATTCAGTATTGGGTGATTCAGAGTTTGATTATGCTAGTGTTGATTGATCGAGTGCTTCAATGATGTTGATGGGTCCAGTATGAAAATTGGATGAAACGTGGCCTTCAGATTATAGGGTTGTGCCTCAGTGCATCCAGTCTGAAAATTTATGAAACGTGATACCTGGAGGAGAGAAGATTGTAGGTTGGCACCTATGTACTAGTATCTTAGCTAGTACAAGAACTATGGGGGTTGTAGCTCCCTTCCAGGGGAAGCTGGAGAACGAGAGAGGGTTGTATCTCTCTGCAGGTTGCAGCCTGCATACTGGTAAAGGACTGCACCAGTACATTGTAAAAGAAGTTTCTTATTAAAGGAAGATAGAAACAAATTGCAGCAGGTGGTTTTCATCCACATTGGGTTTCCACCTTATATCATGGTGTTCATGTGTGCCTCTTGTGTGTGATGATCTGTTCTGTCTATTGCTTCTGTTCACTGTTCATATGGTCAATGAAGTTCTGATGCATTATCTAAAGATCAAAATGTAATGGATTATCTGACTTATAAATAATCTGGATATATGCTAGTTTCTTTAGACATAGTCGCGTATACACGCGGATATCCTTAACTGAAGTAGCGTATATGAATCTAAGTAAGAAAATGAAAAAGTTTTACTGATCTGATAATACTGATTCACCCCCCCTCTTAGTATTATTTCCAACACCTTTTTTGTTGACTCTTAGTAAAAGAGTTCTTCGAGATCTTTATATTTCTTTTCCAATGCGCTGTTTTTATGTTGAAATACTTGGAGTTCTTCCTTTAATATTTTTATTTGTGTCTGTGTATTACCTTGATATTCTTCCATATTAAATAATTTTCTATTTTTACAATGAGTTTTGCAATTTTTAAAAATTGATTGGTACTCGAATTCCATTTTACAAAATGGACATTTAGTCCAAAATGTTGACTTGTTTATGAAACTCATCTTTCATCATTTTTTCACCATTTTGTCAAACTTCATCTTTTAAATCAACCTTTTATATCTTTATTCGTTCATAAAAATCTGTTCTCTCTTTTTTTTTAAATACTTATAATCCTTTTAATTTAATCAACCTTAATTAGCTTAATAATGATTCTTTTATAACTTTTTCTTTCTTAATAATTTTATCTTTTCTTAAAACTTGAATACCCTTTTATAATGTTAGAATTGGGTTTTAGGCTGACTTTTAATCGACTTGAATTTTATTTTATTTTATGTACTCTTTTTTAATATTTTTGATTTGATTTTCTAATCATACACCTTTCTGCTTTCTCCAACAATTAAAAACATGTTGGGACACAACTATATGGTTGGCAATGATTGTGGTGTATGAAATTGGTACAACAATGCAACACATCAATAATTTTTAATTAGTAAATTTTACAAATGATGAAATGTCACTGTATTGTTGGCAATGGTTGCTAGTTTGAAATTCACAAGGATATGTGGTATGAATGGTTGTTCTGTTGAAGGAGCGATTGGTACGAAAACAATGTGAACTATGGCAAGGATAGCAGAATTAAGGGGGTGCGAATTCGTCTTGTATGGTTGAAATTTTTATGACAAGTGCAACAACAAAATCGTATGGTAGAATTAATGGCGGCTAGGATGGGTACGACATTGTGGCTGTACTGATGGCGAGCGATAATAGCAATTGCAAGGTTGGGTGACAACGACGATGACGTTGTTGTGGGTTGGTTCTACGGGCGACTGTGGTGGCGATAACAGACAGTGGTTGTTGTTGCAAACTCTCTTTTTATTTTTTTATTTTTATTTTATTTTTTACATATATATTTTTAATCTTCGAATTCTTTTTTCTTATAATTTTCTTATTATTATTTTTAATTTCTTATATATATATAATTTCATATCTATATCGATATTTATATCTATATATATATATTATAATTTAATATATATATATATATAATATATATATAATATATATATATATATATATATATATATATATAGATATTTATTTATTTTTTAAAATAGCCAAAGGCTTAAGGCCAAAATGGAGAACCTCCAAAAAACCTTTTTGTGGCTAACAATCTTAATCGCAACGATCATGAACTTGACGAAGAATTGATGGCCAAATGCCAGGATCGGAGAGTAAGGCTCTAATACCAATGTAATGAACAAAGTTCGTATACTCGGCGGAATATCCATTTCTAGGACAAGTAATATTTATATATAAGAATGTTGAATGTACAAGTGATATGGTTACAAATTAGGGCCTACTTATATACTAGGCAAGGGGCCCCCTCATGAATAGTCATGTCCTTTAGGACATGTCTCCTCAATATGTTAATTATTTATATATAATGTTCATAACAATTTTTCTCATAAAAATTGCAAATTTTAGTTTTAGAAGATAAGTAAAATAAGTTTTTCTTTTGCAAATTTGTTTTCTGTTTGATACATTACCATGGTGTCCAAGAAGCTGAAAGACAAGGCACGAAGTGACTATGATGTGATTGAAGGGAAATGATATTGCAACTATTGTGAGAAGAAGATGAAAAGGGTGGGGCATATTTATAGTGAAAAAAAACTTCGCTGGTGTCAATGGGCAAGTTACATCATGCCTTGTAGTTGATGTGGGAATTAGATAGGAAATGCTAGATTATATTAAAGAATTTCAAGTGGAAAAGGTCAAGTGGCAAGAGATTGATGATGAGATAGGGAGAAGGAGACACTTGCATCTTAAGGCTACCCGAGTTTTGAAGGCTCCTCCACGATCCATAACTCTTCTGTTAGTAGTCCCTTTAGATACATTGCTCCAATCCATTAAAAATCCACAATAAAGAGGATTATGATTGATCGTTTTTTTCCACCCTCCAATTCCACCTCTCCCATGGGCACTTCTACTCCATCGACTGAAGGTATACAAGGGTCTCGCTTTCGAATACACGGGTAGATGGTGGTATGATGTAGATATCCCTTTTAGTGCTTCTTGATCGCCATAATACTAGCTTGTGTTAGATGTCATTGTGTATGTAGGGGCTTTAAAGCAATGTTGCAAACATCGACATCGGGATAAAATCGAAAAAGGTCCAGAAAACCAAAAAATCGAGAAAATTTCAGTAAAAATCGGTAAACATCGACAAAATTAAGATACTACAAAAATATTGGTAAAAACTGGCAAACATCGACTAGGCAAAAAAATTGTGATTTCATTATAAAATCAGGATGTTATTGGGAAGTTTGCAGCACTGCGTCAAAGGCCTTAGTTTTCAGGAATCAGGACTTTAGGGGGAAATTTTTATAGAATGCAGTTGGATCTATAAAATGAGTACTTGAAGGGTTTTAAAGATTCATGTGCCAGAATGAGATGTAACATCATCTTAGATGGATGGATTGTTGGGAGGTTTGTAATTTGAAGCTTGAGTCAAATATATAATGCTTCTAGGTGTTAGCACAATTGGTTTGTATTTGAGCAGATTCACATGAAGAAGAGAAATTGTTAGGAACAACAATGTTGAATGATCTTGTCTTGCAATGGAACCTTCAATTGAGGTGCAACCAGTAACTAAATCTTTGATGTAGGTCATGTTATCTTGGAGGATATTGATATTTCCTCGGAATGGGTAGGAAAGAGTTGGTTGAAAAAATTCGGGGATGATAACTTGGGGTTGATGGACTTGGATCCACAATCAACACCAACTCCAAGCACTATCATTGCTCTTGTTGTTCTTAGACATCGAGGCAGGGGCCAGAGTAGGAGTTATAGTGTGCGGAGGCAAAGGGTGCTATGGATGATGAATAACATAGTTTAGGGGATGATTTTGATTATTGATCATGATGATATGTAGTTATTTGTTGTACTTTTACTTGTTATTTGGGGTGTCCTCGATTTGAACGATAACCTCTAAGTACGCTTTTACTTCAATAGGGTTTGTATTTGCCTGAACTGTGGGATTAGTGGTATTGATGTTTGTCTCTAAAGTTTGGACTACTACGTCTGGATATTTTGGTTCTTCCTTTGCGACAAGTTCTTTGAACCTATTCATCAATGATTTATTTTTCGTCCTTAAGTTTTTTAATCTGTTTGAGCAGATTTTGATTATGATTTTTGAGACGTAAGCATTCCTCATTCTTTGAGTCAACTTTATTTTGGTCTTCATGCTTCTCGTCTTTTAGGCACTTGATTTGTTCTACTAATGTTTGGTTAAGGCTCTTTAAATGTAAATTTTCTTCTTCTTGTTCTAATAAACACTCTTTTGAGTTCCTTCTTTAACGCTTTAGCTTTCTTGACTTGTTCGAGTAGTTTTTCTTGGTGATCTCTGAGGCGCAAAATTTCTTTGTCTTTGTTGCAGATGACTTCTTCAAGCTCTTTTTGCTTCTTTGATACAGTTTTTTCGTTATGTTGAAACATCAAGTCTGAGATATCTTTAAAGTCTTCTAATGAAGATTTTATTGATTTTGATTTACTTGTTATGTCCTGAAACGTGACCATCTTCCTTTATAAGGAAACATCAAAACTTGTTTTTCTATGTTTAACATGAATGTACCCAAATCCTTAAACCAGGGTTGACTAAGTACATTGTCTGTCTTTTTATCTGTCCTTACAACATGAAATCAAGATATGTACTCATAATGACCTATTTTCACTTGTAGATCACTAATGTTATACTCTTTTTGGTCAAAAATATTTTTCTTTACACCAATGCTTAGATCTGGAATTAATAGCTGATTTGCCAAGTTGATGTTGATATAATTTTTATCGTTGCTTGGGCTGATAGTGACATCAACTTCTCTTCCTTGGATACTTCCTTTTAATGTAATTACTCTGTGATCTGTAACTGAAAGACCATTATAGGAAAACCTTTTTTCCTTCATCATTTTAGAATTGAGCTCTATCATTTTTTTTCAATGATTGATCCCATTTGTTTTGTTGAGATGACTTAAGGTATTATGTAATCTAAATATATAAAATTTCTTTTAATTTGATGGATTGTGAACACTCAGTTATCAATTGGAATATTCTCCAAATTCACCTTTTTATGTTTTATAAGAATATATATCTTCCCTTTAATCCACTAAGAAATAAAATTTAACACTACCCTTTTCTTATATTCACTTATATATATTTGAATGTTTCTCTTTATACTTATCTAAGAGATATACTTTTACGTAACATTCTTTAATATATATATATATATATATATATATTATATATATTTATCTATTTTTTTTTTTTAAACTTTATTTCTCTATATTTTTTTTTGACTAGAACTTTTCTTTAAAGTACCCCTTTATTATATAAAACTTCTCTTTATATATCTTTTATTTATAATCTTTTCTTTTTCTTTTTGAAAAGTTACGACCCTAGTGAAATGCGACTATTCATCTCTTTGGGGTATAATATAAAATGTATGTCCACTTATGTTCCTTTGACTCGGTTAATTTTCTCCACGTAAAAGTAAAACTTACCATTCACATATAGAGTTTTTGTATTCCTTTTGTTTTTCTTTTACCTTGAAAATACCATGGGCAATTACCGTGGGTTGCTAAAACCACGGGCTTGTAAACCACTTAATGAAGAATCAAGATAATATTATATACTCTTCCTTCTCTTACGTATAGTTTTAAAGATATTTGGAAAGATTCCCTCTTAACTTTATCATGCACTTTGTATCAATAATGTCGAACCTTTTTATATATATGAATGTTCTCTTTCAAATTTTACACCAAACTATATATATCTTTTTTTATTAATAGTATATTTATATGATTTTTGTTTTTATATTATATTTTTATTATTTTATCTATATATGTACTTTATTTTTTCTTTGACTATCTTTTTTTTTTCTTTTTTCTTTTTTTGTTTAATGGCCAAAGGCCTCTAACAAATTAGTGACTGAGGAACTCCCCAAAGTGTAGTGAAACACTTCAATCTCGACGACAACAATGTTGACGAAACCTGGATGGCCAAGGGCCTGGATCGGAGAGCGTGAATCTGTGCAACGGTGAAGCGGCCAGAGGATCGAACTGCTCTAATACCAATGTAACGACTACTAGTTGTATAGGCAGCAGAAATATTAAAGTACTTCGTAGACAAATACATCCATCGTAGGATAGTAAGTGTAAATTGTATATTATATAAAGAATTGTTGTAGGATGATACAAATGAGAATGAGGGTCCTATATATATAGCCAGCTAAGTACCCTTTCACTAACGGTTATGTCCTTAGTGACATACCTTTTCATTGATTGCTAACTAATTAATCATTAATCTTAATTGTTGTCTTTTACATTATTTGTGTTTATTTTTATATAAATTTAGTTTGTTACACATTGATTTTCCCAAATTACAATTATATATATATATAATTGTAACAAACTAAATTTATATAAAAATAAACACAAATAATGTAAAAGACAACAATATATATATATATATATGGAACAGTCAATTAGGTTTATCCTTATTGGTTGGGAGGAATGATTGTTATCCACCCTACCCAGGTTCAATTCCCGCAAGTAACATGTTGAGCTCATATTAAGTATATTGTTGTCATGATTTCGATGTTCCTAACCTGTCTAGACATGAGCCATAAAGAATGCCAAAATTGGTTATGGAGTTATACCTGGCTGTTTTTGCAAATACATGTTCAGATGTCACTGGCTTAGTGAATATTAATACTAATAATAGGTTTCAAATAATAATTGTTACTAGGATAGAAACACCTTTTAATACTGAGACTACTAACATGTGTTTGTCCTGATGTTGTGGTTATATCTTAAACAAATAATATATCTTTTAAAATATGCCATTGTTGTTTTTGTTGTTATCAGGTTAGAAAGTGCTTTAAAAAGTATTGGCGTGAAAGCATTGTTTCCTGTACAAGTAGCAGTTTGGCAAGAGACGGTTGGGCCTGGTGCTGCAGAACGTGATCTATGTGTATGTTCACCAACAGGAAGTGGAAAGACTTTAGCATATGCATTGCCTATTGTACAAATGCTTTCAAGACGCACCTTGCAGTATCTGCGTGCTTTAGTTGTGCTTCCTACTCGTGACCTTGCAATCCAGGTTTTGTCCTAAACTTTTATGACATAAGGAAACACTGACTACAATATTTTCAAGAAATAAGTTTAAGCAGTTATGAAAAGCTGGATGAGAAGTTGCAAACATCAAAATCTTCTTATAAGGAACAGAATAGAACGATAATATAAAGGGGTTGGTTATGTGAGGATGTTTTACTATGTCTGCGTCATTTTTACGATGTGTTTGTTATTTGTCAGTTGATATGGAAGAAAGCACCTGCATGTTTTTACTATAGAGGAAACAAAGGTTTGGTTTAGCTTTCTTCTGCACATTATATTGGTGAAAAATGAGCTTTGTTGGAATGCAAGAATGCTTGTACTTTGCGGTAGCAATTTTTCTGTGCAAAGATCTGAGTGATTTCAATAATAAGGTCATCTATAATTACATATGCATTAATTTCTTTTCTTGTTTAAAGCTCAAATGATTTTGCTACTTTTTATTGTTTTCGTCATTATTAAGAATCTTTTTTAAATTTGAAGGCTGAAACGGAGCACAAGGAAGAGAGAGACCATTATAGTGTTATTGTGTATGAATGAGTCATGACGACTTGAGCGACTATGGGTGTCTGGTGACTAAGCTTAGTATTATCTGCATGGTGGATGTTGCACACACCTCTAGGGAAAACTATATGTTTGGCCAAACATTTCATGAATCCCTCCAAGTTTTAGTATCATGTGGCCATTATTATCCACCATATATTTGAAAGTAGCTGACATGCAACTCCATAAGTTATGGGCATAAGATGATCAAGTCTAGTACTTCATAGCCTGAGCAAATGTGTAGGGTTGTGCTGATGAGCATGACTCTTTCAACCTAGATGGACTTTCATTAACTTGACATGTGAGCATTATACTTAATTTTAAAGCACTCTTATATTAAAATCCTGGACAAGTGCCTAGCTGATTATAGCAAAAAATATACACTAAAATATTATGATAGGCATGATTTTAACCAGATAGGTGTGCATGTGATCAACGTGGCTTCCACCATAACTATGCATGTCCATTATGTTGTCAACTTAATGCATCACCCTAGTGCATAATTTCCAATGGCCTATATGAATGAAATATATACAACTATTGCTAATCATATCAACTGCATATAGAATCGCAGATCCAACCAAATAAGCCACATGTAAAATCATTATGAATATTTACATAACAATGACTTGAAAGAAAACTAAAGATAGGAGCATATTTAAGCGTAGGTCAGAAAACTCAAAGTAGGTCCAAATTTTGGAAATAACATGGTGGAAATGCAGTGGGAAATCCAGAGTTAATCTCTTTAGCATAGGCTGTTACCCCACAATTGCATGTCTTTTTGCAAATGTGTGCCTTATCAGCCACCAAATCAGCAGGTTGCTGTGTAATCCAACCAAGTATGCAGACCATAATCCAATTCGGCTGGGCCATAATCCTTTCTCAACATCTTCTTGTTTTTTCTCAGCAGGCTGTCATTTGAATATTCTTCTCACTGCGCAGAACAACACAATATATGCAAGCTACTCCTATTTTTGGTGATGGAGGCCACCCTTATCACGTGTAGGTCCACTGCATAAACTATGCAGATTGCCACTCTTTATTGCTTAGAAACTGTCATGATTGCAAAATGTTTAAACAGAATAAGGAGTTGCTCTCTTTGAAGAATCATATGTGATGAATGTGCAATAAATCTGCATATGAACTACCCAAAAAATAGCCCACAACTGTGAGAGCTGAAAATTGACTTAGTCGAAAAGAGTAATCAGACCTGCAAATTGTTTCTAACAGCCAATATATGGTTTAAAAGTAATAAATAATCAATAGAGGCTCTTTAGACCAATTATGATGGATGCAAGAATTATGATGGATACAAGAGAATTTATCTTGAATTTCACATATCCCATGGCAATAGTTTGTCTCCAATCGCTTCTAATTGCTGTAGATGATTTCTAAAACCTGTAATCAGCCTTAAAACACTTGGAAACAAGGTTAGCACAACAATATAGAGCAAAATAAAGGCGACCATACAACCTTAGGGCATTAGGTGTTGAAATTTGGGTAGCTTGGAAGGCATTTCTGAGTGGAGAAAACCCACAAAAAGGATTTGTTGAGAAAAATACCCAAATTTGGGCTTTTGGACCCAAAGTTGTGGGCTTGGAACCCAAGTAAATTGATTTAATGTTCTAATTTGTTGTTGAGTGGTGAAATATAGGCCTATTGAAGGACAAAGAAGAACCCCAGGTCACTCACAAAAAGTATAAATAGCGGCCAAAGGAGAGGCCTAAAGACACATTGAGATGGACTTCATGTGTTGAGTGAAATAGCCCTAAGAGAGCCTCAAATCTTAGAAAAAGGTGCCTCAACTAGTCAGGAAGCTGAGCTATGGAATTTGGCCGAGTTTTTGAGTAGAAGGATCTAGCTGCAGCATGTAAGGGCCGAGTTATGTAAGGTTATGGCATTTGTTGGTTGAGGCTGGATTGAGTTAAGAATCTGTGGAAAGAAGGGAAGTTTGGCCTAATCATAGTCAACCAGGAAGGGTCAAGCTCTGTTTGGCAAGGAGATTTGGCTCAGCTGGAAAGGGCTGCAGTAGGGGAGAGTCTGTTCAAGAAGATCCACAACCACAGGTGGTCTGTCTTGAGGCCGAGACTGGTAGGAAGCCCAGTTAAGGCCATCCAGAAGGCCTGGTAAGGACTGTGCTGTGTATTGGAGGGTATATCAGATAAGGTCGAGGGCCTAAAGACACTAAACAAAGAGACCGAGATAGGTCTGTGGTCTGAACAGGCAGGTCGTAGGCCTAGTAAGACTGTAAGACCACAAGCCTTAGACAAACTTGACAATGAACCGCACTGGTTGTTTCGAAACTCGTCGACAAAGAATATCTCTATGTGATTTTCGCCGAAGATTCTTCTCAAAAAAGACCACAAGCCTTAGACAAACCTGAAGTGAGCAGACTGAGAGGGTCTGAAGTTGGCTGTTAGGGTGGTCTGATAGTGCTGTAGCAGACAAATGGTTGGAGAAGGGTCAGAATAGCCCTAGTTAGCGCAAACAAAGGGTGCTGTAATAGGCTGAGACCTATAGGAGGATGATTGACGACTAGAAAGTGCCCAAATCAGTTGGACAAAGGTCAAAAGGATTTTTCCTAGGGCTGCCAGGTGGGCAGCTAAAATAGGTTGAAGGGTTTGGTCTGAAGCAGCAGGCCAGTAGTGTAAAAGAAGCCTGTAATAGCAGAAGGAGTTGGGCTATAGCAAGGACAAAAAAATAATGAGGTTAGTGGGCTAATGCAGTCAACCCAAGTGAGTGGGTATTTTGCTGATTTTATTTTGTATTTGTGTTTCGGAAGATGAGGACTTGATGGACTAGGCCTCTGCCCTAGGGTTTCAGTTAAAGGACAAACTATGTACTATAGCTTTGTACTAGGATTTGTAAAGGGCCACAATCCTTGGCATGGGAGCCCTAAGGTTTCCTTATTGATTGACTAATGAGAAATGTGATGTGGGCCATATTTCTTGTGTACTGTTATTGATTTCACTATTGATATATTACGTTGTGACAAGTGCTTTTAGTTGGGCATCTCTAGTGTATTTATGTGCTTGGCTAAGTCATAGATTAGATCTAGGGTGCACGGAAATTTCAACATTATGGCTTCCCCAAAATGCAATTTTGTGGTGATTTGTCCAATGGAATAGTCAATAAATACAATTTAAATCAGAAGTTAGTGAAGAAATTCACTATTCAAACATTATTTGCATCTTTTATAATATGTAATTTGGATTTTTTGAAATATAATTTTTTAGAGTTTTAATATTTAATGCTAACTATTGTTAATTTTAGGGCTTGATTGTTCTCTCCTATAGATAATTGCATTTTTAGACTTATTCAACATTCCATATAACATTCACCCCATAGCTTTTATTTCATCTTTAGCAATTATATAGAGAGAAAAATAACATTAATAATACAACGGAACAATAAATAATAGTAGAAGCAAAGCATACACAATAGAGACACCAAGAATTTAGATCAGAGACCAGGGAAAAACCCCACAAGGGGGAAAACCCATCCAAATTCTTCTTCTATTAGATATTCATCAATTGTTCAGCTAAGATACAAAGTACGATGATAATGAGATACAAAAATCATATTAGGTCCCCAAGGGTTGACCTAAGTCAGTTCACAACTTTGTTTGTGAACTGAATGAGACAAGTCTAAGAGAGCTACTGTCATAAAAGATATCACATCTGTCCTCTGTCATGTAATCACTGTCATCATGGGAATTGTCATATCTGTGTTACTATCAATCCAACAAGGTCCCTGTGATAACAAATAGGGTTACTCCCTTACACATAAATCACTGTTATGAATTAAAGTTGTTGCCATATCATCATTATCAAGATCATTATTGAAAGATACTTTGTCAAAACACCCACTATGATGAGGGTTTCCTACAACGACACTGTCAAGACTCAACATATATAATAGTAGGGTCTCTGTCATCATGTATAATGGCATAGTCAATTAACAAACCACAGAGATGTGAGCTATAAAGAGAGCAAGCTCCCACAAAGAATACGACCCATTGAAGTAGAGCTAATTTCAATAAATACAAACCACAAAAGTATAGGCAAAACAATGTTTGAGCGAGCCATTGAACAACGAACCACTGGGCCATGTAAGAATGCCAAATGAATCACTGTAATGTATATTCGTGGGCTTCTAGGATTATAACTTGAGATGTTGCGTGCCAATAATCAATGCGAGCTTCATTAGACTATATATATATATATAATAAACCTATGCGAGCCATATATATAAATTATAAATAAACATATCCGAGATGCTGTATGTTTTGCATGCGACACTGATTATGATGATACCACTATTCATAACGATGATGAGCACATGAAACCATTTCGTATGGGAATCATTGCATATATGATGCCATCGAGCATATGTTCTATGCAAGCCAGTGAACAAACCATGTGAGAAAGTGCTAGACAAGGTTATGTAATATAGCGAGCCTAGATAAATTAGTGAGGCCCATCACTGATGCGAATCACATGAAGAGATACAAATCACTATATAATAATTGCGAGCTAGAGATCTGATCCACATAGAGCCGTAGAGCATAGTGAGTGCCATAGAAATTGTCGTATGCCACAGAGTATAACATGCTTGCCACAGATCTGAACCTCAGATGATCACCAAGGAAATTGTAAGCTATCAAGATAAGACTAGCCACTGTAATAAAGGCCTATTATGTCCAAATCCATGGAGCTATATCATCGTAAGTATGCCCAAAATTTCATCCAAGAGATCTCAAAAGGAAGGCTGAATATCACCACAGAAAGAGGCCGGAAAATTACCACATAAGATTATACAATTTTCTTACCAAAAGGAGGAGATTAGATGCCAATATATAGATGTAGGATCATGCGAAGAGTCGCGACTTTGAGGGTGAGCCGACTTGAAGTTTAGGGAGCCAACTTGAAATATTGGAGGGAAATATATTTAAATTCAAAATGCTTGTAATAATATCATTCCTTGAAGATTAGCGCCATATTAAGTGACAATAAGAGAAGTGCCCACACATTAATAATAATCATATTTCTTTGTCCATTTAAAATTCTAGATTAGGGAAGAATTTCCATCTGCATCATAGGTTTCATCTCGGATGACCATGTTTGATGCATCATGTCTCAACTCGTCTCATCTCATCTCATCTCATCTCATCTCATCTCGTCTATACACAACCAGTGGTAGGGGAGATCGATTAGATCCTCCAAACCCTACTGGTCTCTAGGTTAAGTCCCATGATCTTCATCTCAACTACATCAATAAGACACCCATCTCATCTCATTTTGTCTTGACTTATCTATCCTTTGATCATCAACTCAACAATGATGTCTCTATCTAAAGAAGAAGAATCATCATAAGGGAGCTCTGGCTACCACCCTATATCCAAGGACAATAGGCGAGATCCACTTACCGCAAATTAAGGATCACACTCTATCCTATTGACCTGTGAAAATAGGCAAGATCGACTTAAGGATCACACTCTATCCTATCATCTAATGACAATAGGCGAGATCGACTTAAGGATCACACTTTGTCCCATTGTTAGCTGATCTTCCTATCTAGACCCTCCAGGGTCAAGTGGTAGAACACCTACATTCCATCACTTGAGCAAGATACGACTTACCATAAATGGTAAGGATCACACCCTATCTCAAGTCACCTCAAGCCATTGGCCAGATGGGGAGGAACAATCCCAACAAGCCCAACTTGTGGGTAGGATGCCAACTGGGGTATACTCTTCCAAGTCCCAGACTTGATGGTTGGGGGAGATACCCACTTGTCATAAATGACAAGGATCACACACACCCCCTACAGTGACAATAGGTGAGATCTACTTACCATAGGGGTAAGGATCACACCCTTTCCTGTTATCCAGAGTTCCCTCAACTCTAGGAGCTCTCTGGCTTAATTCCTTTCCCTGGGAGCTCAAACAAGGGGGAAGAGCATAACTTAGTGTCCTCGATCAACTGAGATCCCTTCATCCCATTAATGCCACTAGGCTTACGTCTATTAGTCCTGGCCATAATGCATGACACCTAGAGAATATTAGGTCAACCACAAGCTTACATGCTACGACACAAAGATCTTATTGTCTGCCTACTCATCAATCAACATGTGATGGAGTCTCATCAATGTGCTTGAACTTGTCATAAAACATAGGATACTCGGTATGTCGGATCCCCCAATATGTCACATGTATATCATAGTCGTGCCCAACATATGCTCAAACAACTCTTCCAAAGAGCTTTCTCAACTAGTCTCGCAACCAATCATGTTAGAAATAATGCACACTACCTCTCAAAGCAACAAGCTTCTATGTGAGGAAATCATCTAGGAAATCAGGTAGACCTAAGGAAACACTCAAATGTTCTCTTCCAGTCAACAACATTCTCAACATTAGAGTATGCATAAATTCTCATGTATCTGGCAGTGTGTCTTTGTTTATCTTCGTAACATTCCAATATAGCTAGACTCTATATGACTCAAATAACATGTTGCAAACCAAGACTCTATCAAAATTGTATTCGAAGAGGAGGCTCTCTCAACTACTTTAGTGTAAATCATTATGCCAAAGTCTCTGACAACATACTTTCCTTAATAAGGAAGTCCTCATCATTTGTCTATTACTCTTCTAATCGCAAGTAGTGGATCACTTGGATTCAGAAGTCAACTTCCTCTAGCGCTGAACACGGAGATGATCTGATCCTGTCATAAATAAACTGTTAGCATACAAAACCAAATATCACAGGCATACTTGCAACTTGAAGAGAGGTTGGTGTCTGTATCAGATGACCATCAATCCAAGTATGCCAAGACTAGAGGGCTTGCTCGAGTCCATATGGGACATTCTTCCATATGAAATCGTGAATCTAATATCATGTGTCTCAAAGCCTTGACATAGTTCCAAGTACACTTCTTCTCTATGTACGTCATGGAGGAAGTCAACTTCACATACATCTAATTAGTGCATCCAACAACATGAGCTATAATCCTCTCCCTCTGAGTGAATATTCCTTATCACTGATTAATATAGCAGAAGTCTCCTACAAGAATGGTCCTTGCATGAAGGACATATCGCTCTCAGCGTCATATCAAAGACATGCACTCAATCTACTCCTTCTGAATAGGAAGCCTCTTCAATCATAGATGTCAACGCGAGAGATGGAATTTTTCCTTCAATGTTAGTGCTTTTTTCCATTTATCAAGTGCCACTCTAATCATGGGATGGCTTGGTATTCTTCTCAATCTAAATATAGACAATTTGGTCTTCACATTCATCAAGTGTGCTTGTGGATCCTAGAACAAGAGCAAGAGCAATCATGGCAAAATAAACATAATGAAAATGTACCAGGTGATGAGGCAGGACTGGCTTACTTGTCTAGATATAAGAGTGGCTCCTTCATTTTCCTGCACCAACTCTATTTTTGGAGCCGACCCTTCCTGCAATATTCTACAACTTGATGATCCTCAAGAAGGATCTCACATCCTTATCCAAAAAGTTAGTAAGGGAAGCATTCAACTATTTATGCAGGAAGAATAAACAATAGTCCAAAAAACATGATAAGTTTAAACAAGAGCAATGGCATAAATAAAATAACATAAAACTTGGAAATACTTATCTTTGATTAGGAATATTAGCTCCCTCTTAATCCTGCCGCCTTCTTAGCCAAGATGTACAACTGGTTATCAACCATACATCAATGTTGTCTCTTAAAAAGAAATGTATCCTTATGAGAACCACTTGTATACCTTATCATTGGCAACCAAGTCCAACCATCAATGTATCCGATGACCATTGATTCTGCATCATACCCTTCTCCTAGGGTTTCTCTGATTTTATCATGGGCTACTTGAATAATTAAAAAGATTTTT
Source organism: Pinus taeda (assembly GCA_000404065.3). Taxonomy (NCBI): domain Eukaryota; kingdom Viridiplantae; phylum Streptophyta; class Pinopsida; order Pinales; family Pinaceae; genus Pinus; species Pinus taeda. The sequence continues at coordinate 143,737 of APFE031369215.1, forward strand.
GTTGATCACATCATGAACATTTCAAAATCATTCCAGGCCCCTTTCCATTTTAAGGCCACTCCTAGGGTTTCTCTCAAACCCTAGCTTCGATTTGTAAGAACATGACCTCCCTAGGGTTTCTTCTAAATCTATCATGGGCTTCTCATTGATCATATCATAAGGAGTTACATTCTAGGGTTTCATTATTGTAAGCCTTTACCATATCCAAAGCTGCTCTAAGGGTTTTCTCACAAACCCCAAACAAGGATTTCCTTCAAACCCTAACATTCTTTTAGGTCACCATTTTCATCTCTTTCACTCTACTTGATCCATTGTTGTCTTCACAGGGGTGATCTCAATGACTTTTCTTCAACCCAACTCTGATACCATGTTAAGTTTAGGGCCTGTTTGTTCTTTGTTGTAGATAATTGCATTTTCAGACTTATTCAACATTCTATATAACATTCACCCCATAAATTTTATTTCATCTTTAGAAATTATGTAGAGAGAACAATAACATTGATAATGCATCGAAACAATAAAGAACAATAGAAGAAAAGCATACACAATAAAGACACCAGGAATTAGGTCAGAGACTAGGGAAAAACCTCACAAGGGGGAAAACCCATCCAAATTCTTCTTCTATTAGATATTCATCAATTGTTCAACTGAGATACAAATTACAATGAGAATGAGATACAACAATCATATCAAGCCCGCAAGGGTCAACCTCTGTCAGTTCACAATTTCGTTTGTGAATTGAATGAGACAAAGTCCAAGAGAGCTACTATCATATAAGATAACACATCTGTCATCTGTCATGTAATCACTGTCATCAAGGGAATTGTCATATCAATGTTACTGTCAATCCAACAAGGTCCCTGTCATAACAAATAAGGTTATTGCCTTACATATAGATCATTGTTATGAATTAAAGACGCTGCCATATCATCATTATCAAGATTGTTACTAAAAGATACTTAGTCAAAACACCTATTGTGATGAGGGTTTCCTATAGTGACACTGTCAACATATATAATAGCAGGGTCTTTGTCATCATGTATAATGGCATAGTCAATTAACGTGTAATATCCTTAATGGAAAATTTGACAATAGATACCAGAAATGAACTTGAACAACAAAATAATTGCAAATAGACATACAACTAGCAATTTGATGCACAAATAAATGACATTAAAATTATTGAACCATTCTATTAATCCACTGGAAAGAGTACATCGACATGAAGGAATAGTGGAACCTGGGCTTGCCAAGCAAGTGGAGCAAAACTTGAAAAAGGATCTTTGACCAAAATGATGTGTGACCTTGGCAATGATGTGGACGACCCAGTGAGAAGATTGTTGCAAACCTGCTCTCTCCAAAACTCCACTGAATCACTGTGAGATTTTTGGCTGAAAACTTCTGAAATGTGTTGGGTTTTTGTTCAACACCCAATAGCAAACCCAATGGTTTTCGTCTTGGGCTTATAGAAGATGAGAACTAGGTTCTCCAAACCTCATCAACATAAAATATCAATAGACTAAGATATCCTCAAATAGTCCCCTCCTCTTTTATAGAATTATGGACCCCTCTAGAAGCCTTTATTTTATGTATTATTTTAAATCACTTGGTACATTTTTCCCTTTTATTTGAATTAAAATGCCTTTTTAATTTGGGAAAATGGTAAATCGGTCACCATCCCTCTTGAGGCCTCTGAAAGTCACTTCCCACCATCTCATCCTGTAGATCTTCTTGTTCCAATTCCAATAAACTATTACACGAGGGTGTTCCGTCAATTCTTCCTCCCAGAATGCCGCCTTAAGTGAAATTAATTGAGTTAGGCTCAATAATAACCCCGTTTTTCGAAATCTGTCGAAATGCAATGAAACAAAAGACAAGCTGTGTAGAGAATGGAATATCTCAAGCGAATATCATCAGACCTCATTAAAACTCCTCAAAACCCCTCCAAAATCCCCTGGGCCTGTTGATGGAGCAAACTTGCACCTATGACCTAATTGCCTCCAACAATGGAAGTCCATCCTAACCACGCCATAAGGGAAACCAAAAAAAGGAACATGACAAATCCTTGCTCTCCAAGATTACTTGCCCTCAAGAAATCCATATCCATCGATCAACCTAGCAGTCTCGTGAAATTGAGATTCGGTACCTGGGTGCCATACAAACACCATTTCTCTATGCCACCCAACCATGAACAAATTCCTTAATGCCGGAAACCTAGACTAAACTCTAATTAGTCCTGCCGTCGATCCTCCTAGGTCCCAATACCACCATGGCCAATCATCACCACCCATACCCCATTACTCTAACTGTGCTCTGTGTTTGGCCATAGATGCTGCTCCACCAGTAGAATACCAACTCATCACCTCTCTTTAGTCCAATCCTTGGCATAGACAAAGGTCAACCCCACTATGTTGATGCAGGCCTAGTGCAACTGGTATGCTGATAAACTGTTGACCGACATCCCACTGTTGATTGGAGCATGTAGTGTCCCTTATATCCAAGGGTCCCAATAGTATTATGCACCTGACTAGGAATGATCCCCCATTAATAGGATACCAACTCATGATCTCTCGCCAATCCAACCTATGGGGAGGATAGAATGCATGGTCTCCTGTTCGTGGAACAAGTCTACTATGTTGATGTTGGTCCATGCTCAACTCGTGCTGCTTTGCCTGGATAATCAACAAGATTTGTCCAAGTAACCATGCCTCTCTCTCAGTAATGGGCAAAAATGGATAGCATGTGCTATAAGCCCTGTCTATGTAATCATGGAGAGGGCTGCTGCCTAGAAGTACCGCAGCTCTGTCGGCTGCCATTGCACCTATCTGTACCTCATCAATGGGTAGCCCCAAAGATGAATGCACCACCATATCCAAATAATTCTCCCTCATCTAACCGGAAACTCGACGCTTCTCTAGGGTACCAACCTCTTGCAAAACTATCCTGTCAAGCTCCATCACCTCATGATTTTGAATTGAATTTTTCTAGTGCTCAAAAGATATTCTAATGTAATCGAGAGATAATTGCTCAAATATTAGAAGCCAATAAGATAAATGCTCTTAAGAATAAATCACCAATATGCCAAAGATAAAATTATCATACATGATACATTTTAACCATGAAACAACAATGACAATGATGGCAAGTAAAAGAGATTAGAGAACTTATCCACTTAGAACAATTATCCAAGGTTCTTTGAGAGACAATACAATGAACGATTGCTTAAGAGATTGACAATTAGATGATTAATGTTCTCAACACTATTAACAGATCTCCAAGTTATGTCAACCAATTATCACAATGCCAAATTTAATTAGATCTTAATGTATTTGTGAGAGAACAAGAGATGCAAATATCCAAATGCAATGACCAATTAAACAATATTAACCATTCAAGATGCTATTAGATCTTAGGATTAGGTGCTTAAGTGAGTGAGGATACTTAGTGAAAAATTATAACTTTGAAGGTTATGGAACCCCCAAGAAAACACAATATTATATCTCTTCAACAATAGAAGCAATGTAGCAACTAAACCAATGGTAAATTCACTTCAAAATCCAATATCACCAATGCTAGATATCCTTTCCACAATATGCTATTAACCAATTCAAGAAACCTTAATGAGCAACAATTAAATTTTTAGGACAACAGTATGTAAGTTATGATAGTAGTGATTTAACCAATGCCAAAACCGTTAAAACAAAATCCCAAATTCTCTCTTCTTCTTAATTAAATGAGAGCACTTTAGATGAGAATGCAATCCATGAGAAAATGCCCATGAGTGCAAGAAGATGTAGAAGACAAATGCTTATGCCACTGTTATGCAAATGGTTAGATGGCTGTAAACAAAACCATAAGGGAGTGAGGGTTTGAAGAGGCAAACCAAGTGGCCTTTAGGCCTAGAAGATGACACATTTGCTTGCCCAAATTTCTTCCAGTGAAGTGACCACCTACAACCACAAAAATAAGCCCAACATCTCTACAAACACCAAGAGTTAGAGGCAAAATATCAATGATAACCCAATGCTCATGGAGGGCAAGAGAAGTCCAAAAGGGCTTGCAGCTAGGGATAAGAAGCCCTAGAAAGGGAGCCACAAAGGCTAATAGGCCTGCGCCTAAGGGAGGAAGCCACTTAGGGGCTATGGCCAAGCCCTTAGGGCTGTGGCTAGGAGGCTAAGACCTTTAGAGGGCCAGACGTGTCACATCCCTTCTCAAATAAATTAGTCACTGGGTGCAACAACACAATTTTGGCATCATTTGGCTTAGGAGGAGGACCCCACACACAAAACTTAGGAACTATAGGCAATTCGACTTATTTCTGGCAGCTAGTGGAATGTAGGGGCCACCACATGCATAATTCGAACTTGGCCAAGGAATGCGTTGGAGGGAATTCAAACTAGTGGAAGGAGGGGCCCACAAGAGGCTAAGGGGGTCCAAAGTGATAAAGGAGGATGGAGCTCTCATTTTCCAGCATTTTGGTTATTTGACAAACCAACTTACTCTTGTACGCTCTGTTGCTTAGCGAGTCTACCGTCTGTTTAGCCACGAGTCTTCCGCAGAGAAGATTCAACCTCTACTTCAGGGGATTATCCGTGCTCGCCCTAGGGAGGCTGTTCCATAGAGGTTGTAGGGGTTTTAGCATCAATTCACAGTTCACCCAACCACGTAGAGGAAGGGAATGTGTACTTTCTGGGCAACCAGAAATACGTAGAAGAGGATTGAGCCAGCCAGGAGGTCCCTAACTTGTTGGGAGTTCCGGGAGCAAGGAGGGTAGAGTTTTGCAACCAGCCAATCAGCACACATAACAATACGCATTTCTGGGCAGAGAGACTACTCAGTGGCCTCTGGCAGCAAATTTGTGGGGCTTAGGTGAGCAGTGATCAGGGCGAAGCGCCATCTGGGGAGAAAGGGATGAACAACTATAGGTGAAAGCAACATTTGAGGGGTGTTTCCAGGTGGATTTGCACAATGTTTCTTGTAAATCAAATTTGGCAGCAGTAGCCGGAAAGGGGCTCCCAAGAGGCCGAAAATTTGAAGTCAAAATCAGAGATATTCCCTTCGTGTTTTTTTTCTGGGTTTTGTCTAAGGAGTCTAAGGCTAAAAGGACAGAATTTTCTGGGCTGTTTTTGGGCACATTCCAGTAGGTCGAAATCAGCAGAACAACAATTTTCTGGGACAACGCAGTGCATAGTGGTGCAGTGACTCAACAACCATCTTTCCAACTATTCCATCACCTGGGTTTGGTCCAGCTTGTCCTTGAGACTAGATCAGGTGCACCACTTCATTCATATATTATACTCATGCTCTCATATTTCATAATATATGGCTCAACAGTTCCAGTTTTACAGTGTTTCATAGCTGCTTGATACATGTTTTCAATTTTATGCTGTTGCACTGTTTGTTTATTTGAAATATCACTTAAATTCCTGTTTAGGAACATTACAGTGTTATCAAAGCTTAATTCTTGGCTCAACTATGGGGTTGGCTTCCTATGAGAGGAGAAGACCGGGAGAACATCACTTATCGAAGGTGTACATGAGCAGAGAAAGGGAGCTGGAAATTACACCAGACACAGAGGAAAGAGGGAAAACAGTGGTTGGAGAGGAGGAAATGACAGAGCCCAAGAGCAGGGAGGAGATGGCTTTTGATAGCCTCTTGAGGGTTTTGAGTGACTTGGCCAAGGGGTAGAAAGACATGTTGGAGGAGATCAAATCACAAAGCCAAGACATAGCTACATCTAGAGGGCTTTTGTGTGGAGAGACCTTCGGGGCTTCTCAACCCTTCGATCATCCCTCACTAGCAGCGCAACACCCTTCAGTGAGTGTGCCCACTAGGGCCACACTACCCTCCTTCGTGCCAATAGCGCAAATTGAACCAGTGAGGGGATTACTCCCCAGATGGGGGATTACTTCAGAGTGGCAGGCGATGGACGAAGATTTCAAAGAAGTCCTCTTCTTCATAGATTATTGCAAGCTCAAGCAAAGTGAGAGGAACAAGGGGTACGGAGGACAGGGGACCCAAAACTATGAGCTGCAAAGAACTATAGGGAGGATGTACTTCCTTACATTTGATGGCACTGCAAAGTTCACAACTAGGGCTTGAGTTGAAAAGATAGACACGTACTTTCAACTCAACCGGATGATGGAATAGGAGGCCATTAAGATGGCAACACTGCACTTGGAGGGGGAAGCCCATGACTAGTGGTTCATGGCCTAACCACTTTGGGGCATGCCCAGATAGTTTCATATGAGGATTTCACTAAGAGGGTGGTGGAGCGATTTGATCAGAGGGATCAAGAGGCATCCTTCAGGGAGTTGACACAGCTGCGTTAGACAAGCAACCCAAAGCACTATTTTTCAGATTTTTTGCGTGTGTCAGTGATTGTCCTGGATCTGTCCGAGGCCAAGAGGGTATACACCTTCATTGAGGGTTTTCTTGAGCCTCTGCGTGGATTGGTGAAGTCACATAGACCCTCTACATTGTAGGAGGCGGTGGTGTGCATCGAAGATTTGCAGGGGGCCATCCCCAAGACCAGAGTGCCATTCCCTGCACGGACCCCTTTCCCACAAAAGGGGCATGAGACTAGACCCCCACCACAGAGGACCACACAGGGGAGGGGGCAGCTAGATGATGAGACACGGAAGGAGCTCCGGAGGAGGAAGCTATGTTTCACATGTAGAGAGCCTTGGGCACCAGGCCAGAGGTGCACAGCGGGTAGGGCACATCACATTGTGGTTTTTTCTGGCAGTGACTAGGAGGATGAGGTGGAGCAATATTATGGTGGGACAAATGGAGAGAGTTCAGGGGACAGAGGGCCACCACCACCACCACCTCCACAGGGAGGGGCATCTCTTGCCTCATCAGGGGGAAGGCTTGCTTCTCTATGCGGGATTCCTAAGTTTTTGACACTCCGAATTAGAGGTATGGTACAGGGACAAAGGGTGTCGGTACTAGTGGACAGTTGGGCTACCCACAACTTTATATATGCACAACTGGTCCGGAGAGGGGCCTCACCACAACAGAGTTTGAGGGATTCTCTGCCTTAGTGCAGGTGACTGTACAATCCCGTGTACTAGATACGTGCCCTCCTTGACAATAGTTATGGGAAACTACTCGATGACGGACCACTTCTTTGTGGTCGATGTGCTAGACACCAACGTGGTGATGGGTGTCCAGTGGCTGTATTCCCTTGGTTGAGTTACAACAAATTGGAGGAAACCTGAGATGGAGTTCATGGGGCTAGACAAAAAACTAGTGGTTTTGAGAGGCATGCAGTCTTATCCGCCTCAGACAGTTTTGGCCCACATGATGGAAGCAGATCTTTGACATGGGAACATTGCATGGGCAGTCGAATTGAGGATCTCAGAGGCTTGGGGACAGTCACAGTCACCACCAGCAAACATACACGTTCTTTTGGACAGGTATGCAGTGGTGTTCGGGGACATTCCACTAGGGCAGCCACTAGATAGAGGGTTTGAGCACTCCATTGAGCTAGAGCCAGGTATACAGGCAGTCATCACTACTCCTTTGTTAATTTGGGGTAGCATTGGATGTGCTCTAGCCATGAAAATTGGTGGAGAGGCTAAAGCACATGAGATGTCCAAGACCCAGAAATGTTTTGGGCAGATTCTACTCGCTTTAGGAGATATTAAAATAATTAATATTTTTAATAGAGTTCCTAAGTCTAAACTTAGGAAAAATAAAATATTAATGGGTATTAATATAAAACTGGGTTAGAAGGTTCTAAATGACATGGATCAAGCCAAATCTAATCTTAGTCATTGATTAGAGATGTAATCTCGGCCGTTGAGGGACCAACAGGAAAAGTATAAGAGGAGGCTTGAGGGTCAGTTGGAGAACACACTAGAGTGATCAGTCATTCGATTTTCTAGAGCGGGGTTTGCTAAGAGAAATTGAATTAGTGATCAGAATTGTAGCGAGGGGCAGTGAGTACGAGGCAGAGAGGCAGAGATAGTGCCAGAAGACCAGCGCAGAGGCAAATGCAGAGCCAGAGGGAGCCACGTAGAGGCCAGCAGAGACTGCACAGAGGCTAGAAGGGCCTGTGTCATCCACGTAGAGGTTGCAGAAGTGACGCAGAGAGCTAAAGAGGTTGCACAGAGCCTCAAAGGGCTGACGTAGAGGGTTTTAGGTTGACACAAAGGCCAGGAGGGCTAACGCAATGCTTCAGATTATGCTGGAGAGGGTTTTGTGGGGCAGAGTCTCAGAATATCTGCTTCCGAAGAGAGGTATTACTGCTAGATTATTTATCTTTGTCGGGTGAGCCAATTTGGCACCTAGTGTACTCAAGAAATGATGCTTAATAATAAAACCCTCAAAACTGATGCACTGGTTTTCCCAAGTTGGGTTTTTCCAGGGATGGTTGTCCAAAATAACAATGTCACTTGTGTGTTTGTTTATTTATTTCAGTTGTTGATCTGTAGATGGTTGAGACTGTATTGTGTTTATTTTAGTGTTTATATGGTTAAATAACTTGTTAGTAATTAAACAAGTAGGCGAAATAAACCAGAGAATACAGATAAATTTCTAACAGGTAATACTTAGAAATTTCAACATGGTATTAGAACGTTGCTGTAGAAACAACTATCCCGAGTGACAGAAGCTGTTCCTAGCAGAAAGCGGCGGAGAAGGGTTGACATGGAGGGATTGCGTCATCAGTTAGAGCCAGAGAGAGGCCAACACAGAGGCTGAGGAGGGCAAAAAAGGCTCATGGAGGCCACGCAAAGACTAGGAGGGTTGATGCAGTTTGCTAGGGAGCATTTCAGCCAGTGCCGGGATTGTGTAGAGCCTAGAGGCTTAGTCCTTCAGTTGTTGGGGCATAGGAAGCTGTGGGCAGATTGCGGGGAGTGAAGCTGGTGGGGTGTTGTTGCTGCTGAGACAGAACAATACCTAATGGGGCAAAACCAAGGTAGAGGGAGTTGCTACCTAGGCGGATTTCTAGTCAAGAAATCTAGATCAGTGTTGCAGGTGCATAGGAGATCGAGGAGGTGCCACTCGACGGTTGGTAGGCGGGTTTCCAGGAGGGAAATCAGGACTCAGAGGGAGTCTAGCAGAGAACTTCTAGACCGGAAGTAGAGACTTAGAGGGAGTCGAAGAAAGAACTTCCTGAGGGAACTGGAGACTTAGAGGAGTCGAAAGGAAGAGCAGAGAGATGACCATGAATGGATTGAGGGATCAGGACAGGCTGGACGGGGCGTCCGACTTTGTTGTCTAGAAGGCCAGGATCCTGTCCATTCTAGATAGACATCGCATCAAGGCCTTCGCCTTGAGAAATGTGGCTATCCCAGTTGACCCAATTGGCAATGAAAAGTACGAGGAAGCAATGGCCAAGGCGAAATGCATAATCCTTGATGGGGTCAAGGATCATGTGGTCCAACATATCGCCAAGAAGGAGACGACAAAGGAAATGTGGGACACCTTGAAGATGTTGTACCAGCATACTTCCGTGCAGAGGAAGATGTTACTAGAGAATGAGCTGCGGTCATACTAGATGCAGAAGGGGGAGTAGATAGATCACTTCCTTGGTAGATTGAAGGTGATCTGGGACCAACTGACTTCCATAGGGGCCACGTCGGATCAGGAGTTGATGGTGAGGACCGCTCTAAACGTAGTCTTTGAGGAATGGGAGACATTCATTCAGAATATTCTGGGTAGAGCGAATCTTCCAAATTGGGAAGAATTGTGGGCAACTCTTCGCCAAGAAGAGATCAAACGGATGTCCAAGACGGGAAGTGGTAGCAAAGGAGTCCGGGTCAAGAAAGAAGAGGAAAGGATGCAACTTTGGCATCTGTGGGGAAGCCGGAGAAGAGGAAGAAAAAGGAGCTCTCCAAGATAAAGTGCTTCAACTGTGGGGAACTAGGGCATTATGCGAACTAGTGTCCGAGGAAGAAGAGTAGGGGAGAGGCATTTGACTCCAAGGCAGTGCCAACGAAGGTGGAAAAGGAGGTAGAGGAGGATGACGATTATGCCATGAGTGCTTATGTACCTCTAAAGAAGAGGTGGGGAGACATCGAGCTGTAGTCAGGAAGACTACAAGCGATGAGGGGTAGGATCCTTGAGGTACCCAAACTCTTGGATTATACCTGGCTACGGGAGCCCCGAAGTGAGAGTAGCAGGATGGCGGGTGTCGGTAGGAACGGATGCGGATGAAGCAGAAGAGAGTGCTATAGTGCAGTAGTCCTGTGCAGTGAAGAGCAAGCTGCAGCGACGTGAGAGGCATAGAGGAGGTTGCAACAGTGCAAGATGGCACAAAGAGGTTGCAGCGGTGTGAGAGGCAAGGAGTTGTTGCAGCAACGTAGAGGCAGTAGAGGGAGCATGAGATAGCGGCGGAGAGAGCTTCAACATCAAGAGTGTTTCTAACCTGATAGGGATGTTAGTAGTTGGGTGGATTAGTTACTTACTTCTCAGTAACTGAGTTGCAGTGTAGTAGCACGATGCAACATGATGAGAGGGGGTGCAGTGCAGATGCAGTGTTGGGAGAAAGGACCAACAACAACACGGATGTAGAGGGAGCTTCCATACTAATGCAGAAGTGGCAGTGGCAGGGCCATGCGCAGCAGTACAGGGTGCAGCAGTGCAGAGGATGTTGGGCGGGGAGGCCTAGCATTAGCACAAGTACTGGTGCCGTATAATTAGAGTGATGCTCAGTGTGGAGTATTACTAGAGCATAGTCCTCGCTAAGAGGGAGTGTTGATTTGGGATAGCATCGGATGTGCTCTAGAGGTGGAGAGGCTAAAGCACATGAGATCTCCAAGACCTAGAAATGGTTTGGGCAGATTCTACCCGGTTAAGAAGATATTAAAATAATTAATATTTTTAATGGAGTTCCTAAGTCTAAACTTAGGAAAAATAAAATATTAATTGGCATTAATATAAAACTGGGTTAGAAGGTTCTAAATGAAATGGATCAAGCCAAACTAATCTTAGACGTTGAAGGACCAATAGGAAAAGTATAAGAGGAGGCTTGAGGGTCAGTTGGAGAACACATTAGAGTGATCAATCATTCGATTTTCTAGAGCAGGGTTTGCTAAGAGAAATCGAATTAGTGATTAGAATTGCAATGAGGGGCAGTGAGTACAAGGCAAAGAGGCAGAGATAGTGCTGGAAGACCAATGCAGAGGTAGAGAGGTAGACGCAGAGCCAGAGGGAGCCACGTAGAGGCCAGCAGAGACTGCGCAAAGGCTAGAAGGGTCCGCGTCATCCACGCAGAGGCTGCAGGAGTGACGCAGAGAGCCAGAGAGGCTGCATAGAGCCTCAGAGGGTTGACGTAGAGGGTTTCAGGCTGACACAGAGGCCAGGAGGGTTGACGCAGTGCTTCAGATTGTGCTGGAGAGGGTTTCGTGGGGAAGACTTTCAGAATATCTGCTTTCGAAGAGAGGTTGTTATTGCTAGATTATTTATCTTTTTTGAGTGAGCCAGTTTGGCACCTAGTGTACTCAAGAAAAGCTGCTTAATAATAAAACCCTCAAAACTGCTACACCAGTTTTCCCAAGTTGGGTTTTTTCGGGGACGATTGTCCAAAAATAACGTTGTCACTTGTGTGTTTGTCTATTCTTTCAGTCGTTGATCTGTAGATGGTTGAGACTGTATTGTGTTTATTTCAATGTTTATATGGTTAAATAACTTGTCAGTAATTAAACAAGTAGGCTAAATAAACCAGAGAATACAAATAAAATTTCTAACGGGTAATACTTAGAAATTTCAACATCCTTACTGGCACCCCAAAGCCTATAAGGACGAGATAGAGAAGGCTATTCTAGAGCTGCTTGCTTTGGGTCACATCAGGCCTTGTTCCAGTCCTTTTGCTTCTTCCGTAGTGCTGGTGAAGAAGAAGGATGGGACCCTCAGGATGTGCATAGACTATAGAGCCCTTAACAGGAAGACCCTCAAGAACTGGTAGCCCATTCCCTGCATTGGTGAGTTGATGAATGAGCTTAGAGGAGCCAAGTACTTCTCTAAGATCGATATGCGTTCATGGTACCACCGCATTAGAGTTCGGGATCAGGACATCCCAAAGACAACATTTTGGTGCCATTATGGGCACCTTGAGTTTCTGGTCATGCCATTTGGGCCGACCAACGCTCGCGCCACATTTCAGCCTTGCATGAACCACATCTTTCGGGGGCAGCTGAGGAGGTTCGTGCTAGTGTTTTTTATGACATCCTGATCTATAGCGGGACATGGGAGGAGCACCTCCAACACTTGGAGGAAGTACTGCGCATTCTGGAGGAGCAACAGTTCTATGCCAAGCTCTCCAAATGCGAGTTTGGATTGACAGAGATGCTTTATCTCGGGCATATCATTGGAGAAGATGGGGTGAAGGCTCATGAGGAGAAGATCTAGGCCATCCGAGATTGGCCAGTACCTTGAGACATGACTACGCTGAGAGGCTTCTTGGGCATTTGCACTTACTACAGGAAGTTTGTCAATGGGTTCTACTTCTCACAGATGTCAGCACCCTTGACCGACTTGACCAAGAAAGGGGCCTTCGCATGGACCGAGGGAGCATAGGCCGCTTTGGATCACCTCAAGGAGGTGATGAGCAATTGCCCTGTTTTGGCACTCCCAGATTTTTCCTAGCCATTCACAGTGGAGTGTGATGCATCAGGGGTAGGAGTTGGAGCCGTATTGTCACAGGAGGGGCACCCCATAACTTTCGAGAGTCCAAAGCTCCTACCGCATGAGCTGTCATATTCTATATATGACAAGGAGATGCTAGCCATCATGCATGCATTGGCCAAGTTCTGCTAGTACATGGTGGGCAACTGATTCGGAGTGAAGACTGATCACAACAGTCTTCGACATTTCATGGGGTAGTAGGGCCTCAATGACAGACAACAGAGATGGTCAACAAGGTGCAGGCCTACGACTTCGATATTGAGTATGTGCGGGGCAAGCACAATGTGGTGGCAGATGCTCTATCTAGGAGATGATTGGGTTATCTCTTATGAGCATCTGCCAAGATTGGAAGGCTCAGCTGTTGGTTGAGTACTCCAAGGACGGCAGGGCCTGCGAGGTGCTAGAGGGGACACATGTAGATGAGCGTTATTGTGTGATGGATGAGGTCATCTATTACAAGGGGTGCATTTACTTAGTGCCCAACTCACAGTTGAGGGAAAGGGTACTCTAGGCAGCTCACGATTTACCACTGTCCGGACATCAGGGGTTTCAGAAGACTTACATGGCTGTTTGGGAGAGGTTCACATGGAAAGGCCTCAAGGAGGATGTGTTGTAGCACGTAAGGGAGTGTGAGGCCTGCCAGCGGAACAAGTGGGAGTTGACTCACCCTGCAGGGCTATTACAACCACTTCCCATTTCAGAGGGGAAATGGGAAAGTATCTCGATGGATTTCATCACAGGGCTCCCCACAGTATAGGTGAAGGATTGCTTATATGTGGTGGTTGACAGGCTAACCAAATTTGCCCACTTCTTCGCCATCCCCACTAGATTCACGGCTGCCCAGGTTGCCGAATTGTTCTTCCGGGAGGTTTTTAGACTACATGGACTCCCCAAGAACATTGTTAGCGACAAAGACAGTAGATTCATGGGTGGCTTTTGGCAGGAGCTTTTCAGGTTGGTTGGGACAAAGCTTACTCCTAGCACTAGTTACCACCCTCAGACAGACGACCAGACAGAGAGGGTCAACTAGTGGTTGGAGGGGTACCTGAGGAACTATGTGACAGGTCAGCAGAGGATGTGGATTCGGTGGTTGCACTTGGGCGAGTTCGCTGCTACAACACCACACACCACATGTCTATCAGTATGACTCCTTTCCCTACCCTCTATGGTTATGATGCTCTAACTTTTGCTGATGTTATTCTAGCAACAACCCAGAATTAGCAAAAACTATATGCAGATCAGCACAGGGGTAGAGAGGCACTTTGAGGAAGGGGACCTAGTGTACCTTTGGTTGCAGCCTTATGGGCAATTTACACTGAAACAGAAGGGGGTCGAGAAGCTACAACCACACTTCTATGGGCCCTACCAGGTGACTAAGTGGGTCGGGGAGGTGGCCTATGAGCTAGCGTTGCCTCCGGGGAGCATGATCCATAACATATTTCATGTCTCATGCCTGAAGAAGGTGTTGGGACAACAGGGGACCGCAACAGCTGATCTACCCCCATTGGATGACGAGGGCCATTTGGTGCTGGAACCAAAGGCCATACTAGAAAGCAAGGAGAGAAGACTGAGGAGCAGAACCATCAGGGAGTTCTTGGTGCACTAGAAGAACTTGCCAGGTGAAGATGCAACCTGGGAGGGTGAGCACATACTAGAGCACCTGACTTTGAGGTTGCTTGAGGGCAAGCAACATTTGGGAGGGGAGGACTGTCATGTCCCTTCTCAAATGAATTAGTCACGGGGTGCAACAACACAATTTTGGCATCATTTTTGGCTTAGGAGGAGGACCCCACACGCAGAACTTAGGAACTATAGGCAATTCGACTTATTTCTAGCAGCTAATGGAATGTGGGGGCTACCACATGCATAATTTGAACTTGGCCAGGGAATGCGTTGGAGGGAATTCGAACTAGTAGAAAGAGGGGCCCACAAGAGGCTAAGGGGGTCCAAATTTACAAAATAGGATGGAGCTCTCATTTTCCAACATTTTGATTATTTGACTAACAAACTTACTCTTGTACACTCTGCTGCTTAGTGAGTCTACCGACTATTTAGCCATGAGTCTTCTGCAGGGGAGATTCAACCTCTACTTCTGGGGACTATTCGTGCCTACCCTAGGGAGGTTGTTCCATAGAGGTTGCAGGGGTTTCAACAACGATTCATAGTTCACCCAACCACACAGAGGAAGGGATTGCGTACTTTCTGGGCAACCAGCCAGGAGGTCCCTAACTTGTTTGGAGTTCCGACAGCAAGGAAGGTAGAGGGCTGAGGGTATTTCTCAGAGTTTTGTAGCCAACCAGTCAGTACACACAACAATACACTTTTTTGGTCAGAGGGACTGCTCACTGGCCTTTGGCAGCAAATTCGTGGTCTTAGGTGAGTAGTCATCAGGGCCAAGGGCCATCCGGAGAGCAAGGGATCAACGACTACAGGTGAAAGCAACATTTGAAGGGTGTTTCCAGGTGGGTTTGCAGGCTGTTTCCTGCAAATCGAATTTGGCAGCAGTTGCTGGAGAGGGGCTCCCAAGAGGCCAAAAATACGAAGTCAAAATCAGAGAAATTCCCTTCTAGGTTTTTCTGAGTTTTGTCCAAGGAGATCAAGGCTAAAAGGAAAAAATTTTCTGGGCGGTTTTTGGGCACATTCCAGCAGGTCGAAATCAGTAGAACAACAATTTTTTGGGACAACGCAGTGCATAGTGGTGCAACAACTGAACAACCATCTTTCCAACTATTCCATCACTTGGGTTTGGTCTAGCTTGTCCTTGATACAAGCCCAAGTGCACTACTTCATTCATATATTGTACTCATGCTCTCATATTTCATAATATATGGCTCAACAGTTCCAGTTTTACAGTGTTTCATGGGTGTTTGATACATGTTTTTAATTTTATGCTGTTTCAGTGTTTGTTTATTTGAAATATCACTTAAATTCCTGTTTAGGAACATTACACGATGACATCCTAAAAAGAAATTCAAGGCCTCTAAGAGGGGCTAGGGTGAGACAACCAAGGCCAAAGAGGAGATGGCTAGGGCTGGAAGTGTTGAAAAGTGTAACTAGGTTCGGTCTTCATAATGACGTGTAATTGTGGTTTTTATGTAATTGATGTAAAGAAGGAAAAATAAAATGATTGTATGCTTGCTTCATGGGTTTCATTAAGCAAGAGATTTTATTTTTAGATGGCTCCCATTGAGAGCCTTTAGGATTTGTCATAAATGTCAAATAGAGTCAATGTCATGTATGAAGAACCCTTCTTGGGCATGTTACAAATGTATTTAAGTCTATAGGGCTATTAGACAATGATAAGATCTCGGTGGTAACAATGTCTCGATGCTAAGAAGGTCGAAGTGGAAGAGGAGTCAAGAAGAAGGTTGGCTATCCAGAGAACTTGTGCCTTGGTCTTGGAGTGGCAAATAGGTCAAGGGTCTTGGTCTTGGTCTTGGTATTCGTCAATTGGAATCTCTAAAAGAAGATTTATTCGGGTTTTTCCTCTCAAAGAGTGAGAGGTTTTGGCCCTAGCTCATAGGCTACATTCAGTGTCTCTTGTGTATTTATGTTCATGCATTGGTATCTGTTTGATGAAGAAGACCACTAATAATCTAAGTAGAAGAAGATCCTAATCTAAAGTTGTAAAAAGCACTCACAAGCATTTACTAATTAAAGAGAAATTATCTAACTATTGATGCCCTAGATTTTTCAACATGGTTTCAGAGCTAAGGTAACAAAGTCAAGAAGGGGCATCTATTCAAAGGGACACGCAAGGATCAAGTTTCAAGAAAGGCATCAAAGCAAGTTGAATAATATCAAATTGAAGTCGAGATCTACATCGAAGTATCAAACATTAGAACGAAGAAGAAGTCTACACCAACAAAAGTTTTGGATCCCCTAAGTCATCATTAAAAGACCACAAGGACCCTCATCAAATTGACAAGATTTTCAATGCAAGGTAGCCCAAAGTATAAACATCCAAGAGAAGCACTTAATGGACTAAGATCACATTATCTTGGAGAAAGTTGAAACCCTAGAAGCATTTCTGATCTGCACTCATTCACCACCGAGGAAGTTGAAGTATCTTGAAGACTAGTTATCCAAAGAAGGTTACAAACATTGTTATCATCTGGATAAGGATATAAGGCAAGTTCCCTCTCATTGAATCTAGGACCTCTCCTTATACTTAAAGAAGATCATCCAAGGAAGCATCAAGACATCATCATCAATCACCATCATCAAAGGGTGTTAGATCAAGGCATTGTCATCATAAAAGGGGCAATCTCCTTTTTATTGAAGAAGGGATTTCATTTGGAAAAAGATAATCCAAAAAAGGCACTAATACATCTTCATCAACCACCATCAAAGGGATCAAGTTGAAGATTTCATCTTCACTTGTCTAGTAAGAATCTTTTATTTTTATAATCTAATCTAGTAAATTGACTTTGTTTTGCAAGGAGATTTATAAGTTGGTTGGATCATCAAACTTCCTTGCATGGAAAAGGAGGATAGACATAGTCCTTGAAGAAAGTGAAGGCATAGAAAAGTCTCCAAACCATTCAAAGGTCAAGCATTATCTGAATACATGGAAAGGGATCAAAGGGCTCAAGTGTGATGTTCCTTTTTTTTGGTTAGGATGGACCTTTAGAGTTGGGGGCAGACAGGTCACAAGTCCAGGTTTCTGTCATCGACAGGGCCAGGGGCTTTGGGTTGGGTGTTGAGGAGTTTTTATGAGTTTCGATGACATTCGCTTGGTATATTCCATCGTTCGGCACAATTTCCCTTCCGTTCCATTGCATTCTGATAACTTTCAAAAATTGAGTTATTAATGGGCCTGACTCAATTAATTACGCTTAAGGTGGCATTTTGGGAGGAATACTTGGCAGAACACCTTAGTGTAATAGCTCGTTGGAACCAGAACGAGAAGATCTACAGGATGGGATGGCTAGAAGTGATTTTCAGTGGCTTGAGGAAGCATGTTGGCCAATTTACCATTTCCCACATTAAAAAGAATATTTTAATTAGGGGAAATGTGCTCAATGATTAAAATAATAATAAAATAGGAGCTTCTAGAGGGGTCCATTAGACCTATAAAAAGAGGAGGAGGAGGCCATTAGAGGACATCTTGAATTTGATATTTCTTGTATGAGAGGTTGGGGACCCGATTCTCTACTTCAGCAGTAGCCCCATGACAGAAACCCTCGGGTGATTCATTGAGATTGGGTGAGTACCCATCTCCACTTGGTGAATTCATCCAGAATTCATAGGAGAGCTCAACAATTGTATTTCAAATTAGTTTTGGTGGAGGGCCCGTGCAACATTGGAGCAAATCCTTGAGGCCAGTTCTATCTCAACGATACCAGCTATTTGTTATTTCAACACGTAAACCCTAGATCATATATTATAATAAAACCTGAGATTCTTTCTACTCACTGTATGATTGAATTGCATGCATTCTCTTATTTTATTTTACATTGCAATCTTCTATAAATTGAATGGAAATTTTATGGAGAAATTGTGGTTGAATTAGTTTTCTACAAAATCTGCAAAATATTCCGAAAGGGATATTACAGCGGTATTGAAGCTGCGCATCTTGCCAGCCTGAGGGTTTATTGCAGAACTAAGATTCAAAGAAGAGTATAATTGTCGGAATTTGTAGATGTTGAAAATATTTTCTAAGTGCCAGGGACCATGGGTGGTAGGCTGATTTGCACTAGTCCTTTTGAGTGGTCCATTAGGTGTAGAGTTAACAGGCAGTGGGTACCACCACAAACAGGGCCAAAGTTATTGACACCGTCGAAGGCAATCGCTGTGATTAGGGACTGATTCATTGTTGGCAGAGCAGACATCCTCTGAGGCCGAGCCTAAGGAACATGTTGTAAGGTCGGGTCTATGGATTGCGCAACGCAACATCGACTTAATACTCAGAACCACCGTGGGAGGGGACAATGTTGACGGGCTTGTCAGTTGAGTGGAGTAGTCGAGTCAGCTGTTCCAAAACAATTCTCCACGTTGATCAATCTGTGGGCTCTGTCAAATTCCTCTGCCACGTCAAACTTTCTTTGAGAAACAGCCAAATGAATAAAAGTGCTCCAACGTAGCATTGCTCAATCGTGCTGTTGATATCGATCTGTTGGGGATCGGGTAAAGGAAAGCCGCAGAAGTATCACACAGACAGAGAATTTGTGGCTCTGTCAAATAACCAAAACTCTAGTAGTCAAGATTGACAGATATGACACTTGGTCCATGTTTGAATGCAAAGAACATCAGTTAATTGGAAGGCCAAGTTTAATCATCATTAGAAGCCGAATGCATCTCGTGCCTGGGTTTATTCTCTGCCGAAACACAAAACGTGGGATTGAACGTCAAAGCTATGTTCGTGGAACACTATGCATAATCAAGTAAGCAAATACCAAATTGTGCAAGCGCATAGCATGGTCAACTGATGAAATAATAGCAGGGTATGGTCAATTAACCTTTAAGTGGTCAAATGAACAAAATTCGTTATTGAAGCTGTCGGTGGGGGCACAGTTAACTAGTCAAGATAAGAAAGGTCGAATCTCATCTATAATTGTTGGTGCAATAAATTTGCAACTGCATGGATCTGCTCTGAGAAAGAGTCGAATTCACCTGTCCAAGGCCATTTTGCTTTAAGGAGAATTGACTCGTCGTCGAAGGAAACTGTATTGGACATAGCTAAATTCAAAATCTATTTTAGTGGCCGCATTCACTATAGAGAGTGGAGCTGTAATTTGTGTGCATTATGATCAGATGAATCTTTTCCCACTGCAATTGCAAGTAATTGGAGCCATCGTGAACATAGGGAAGGTGACTCTTAGACCAAATTGCTTCATCCACGGTCAATCTCTTGTTTTCGACAGTTTGTTACATCTCATTAAGCGGCGACAGTTGTAATCGGAAATAGGCCGAATTCATATGAGTTGAAGATGGGCTGAAAATGCCATAAACAACAACATAATCAAGCGTAATCCAAAAGGTTGCAAACTGGTGGAATCGATTCTATTGACCAATGACACACAAAATCTGTCACGCCAAGTCTGTGCCTGAGTTGTGCATGGGTCGATAATGATTGACAACAAGAGATTTGGTGCTGAATGGGTGTGCTTATGAGACATCCTTGCTGGCTGTTCAATGACTTGATTATAAAACGTGTGCATGGCTACAGTACGCACCAACCGAAAGAACGAATAATATTGTATGCTCAGGGTGTGTGACTAATTCAAAGTCAGGAATGTGTGTGCTATAGATGCTAATGCGTTGGCTTGATATAGTTCAGAACATAGGGACAAAGGACACTTATCTTATGCAAATAGTGATCATCAAAGATTCTGTATGCGTTGGGGCTTGGGCAGAAAGTGTGATTGGTGCCAGAATACAAGGATGTTGTGTGGCTGGCGAGATAATCTGCTCTATTTGTATGGCCAAGTCTTGTTAAGCTATCAGTATGTATATTGACACCCTATGTATTTAAATCCATGAGTAGTTGAGGTATTTCAATTATATTGTAGTTGTTGTAAGATTTGTCGAAAATTTTGATTGAATTGCCATAGTTGCCTTGAGTCAGGGTTTATGTTGAGTGCATAAGGGTTGTTGAGCAGACTGCTGCCTACATAGTCAGAATTGATAGTGAGTTGCATATTGCTGAATCTTTGCCATTATAAGCCTTGATTACATTTGTGAGGTGTATGCAAGATAGGGCTGTGAGGCTTGTTAAGGCAAAATTTGTCATGTATACTTATTGCCATGTATGAGTTGTTGTCATTGCATATATAGTCACAAGCATTGAATGTGAAAGTTGTTGCTAGGATTTGTCGAGCAGAACTATTGTGCCTAGGTTGAGTTGCAGGGAGGTTATCACAAGAAGATGAATGTTTTTGAGTCAGTTGGTTATTGTGTACCATCAGTCAAGGTCTATGTATTGAGTCAACTAGTTACTATTTTGTATCTCTTGTACTTGACATTATTAAGCTAAACATGGATCAGACCTTCATAAACTCCCTTAATAAACTAGCAACAACATTCAATAGATCCCTTTCCAGGGGGATACTTTCTATGCTACAGTAGGAACAACCACAAAAAGAACATGAATTGGGGCCCAAAATGTATGCACTTGGAATAGATTTGAGATGCATGCAGGTTACAACAAAATCCCTTCTTAAACTAGAAGAACTTGCTTCACTTCTCTCCAAGGTGCGTCAGTTAGCTGAGAAGAGCTTGATTTAGGCTCTAAAACCAGCCATGCTTGTTCTCATACAACACAAATTTTTGGAGCATCCTTGTGTAGGGGTTAAGCTTCCAGTTGCTTCTTGTCTTAGTATTATCATGATGTTGACCGCACCTATACCTCCTTATAGTGATGACTTTTCAGGATTTGGATAACAGTGAGGGCGCTACCTTTGGGAAGAGGCTAGAGATTCTAGAAGTCATGGCCTTGGTTAGATCTTATGACCTCATGTTTGAGCTGGAGTGTGACAATTTGATACTACAGATGTTCCAATACTTCTTTAGCATTAGGAAACATCATCTTGACACAGTCACAACACACATGCAATCCATTTTGTCCTCATGTATGGGAGGCCATGATGCCATTTGCCGGAGGTTGCAGTCTTGGTTGTTGACCATTTGGTGGGAGGAACAGTTGGTTTCGCCTACTGCTTATGAACTAGCCGAAAGGTTAGTTGAGTAGAACATTGGACTGTTCAGGAGACTGTTGACCCAAGAAGAGTTGTAGTGGATTTATGGTGACCAACCATGCAACAAGAATGAGCTGAGGAGGAAGGGTCTTTGCTTCATCTGCAAGGAACCTTGGGGACTTGACCACTCATGCTTGAGAGATGCAGAGGAGATGGTAGAGGTAGAGAAAGAGGATATTCCTTCTGTCTTTCAGGATGAGGACTCTTCTTTGGATGAGTCCATGGGGTCATATGAGAGTGCCTCTGGGGAGCATGAGCAGTCATGTGGAGTTGTTGATAGCAGGCTAGATCTATATTCCAGTATGTGTGGTGAGCAGTCAGTGGACCCTATGGGAGACATTCGGGATTGATGAGTCGCCAATCATGATTCAGGAGGAGTAGCATATGGTGGAGCACGAGTCAACTGAGGAGGATGATATGCATAATATGCATGATGAGCCCATGATGGAGGAGGGTGAGTAACCATCCTTGGGGCCAAACATTAATGAGGAGCAGGCAGATGTATAAACAGCTCGCAGGGTGGCAGTATTTGCAGACACATGTCCTCAGGAGGTGCGAGGGTTTGACGGGATAGCTTTGCATGAGGTTGGTAGACTGGAGGACCATGGAATTTCGAGCCAGATGAGGGTGGATCTTTTTGAGATAATGGTGCATCCATCTTTGGGCAGACCCACTAATGAGGTGCAGGTTTTTGCACAGGCGATTGGCAAAGCTGCAGTACTTTCAGGGAGCAGCCCTCTCCAAGAGTACATAGACAGGGCTTGCAGCACAGTTTGGCCACTTATACCCTCTACAAGGAGAGAGGCATGGGTTTCTCGATGGATATGGTTGATTGACCAGACAAAGTTGTGTGAGTCGGACACAGTGTAACACAATGGACTTGTTCCATTTACGGGTGCCTATTCATCTGATCCTTCCCACATAATGGATTGGCGAGGGATCATGAGTTGGTAGCCTATTGATGGGGTATCATTTTTAGTCAAGAGCATTGTACTGCAGGAGCCTTTAGATGTGAGGGATACCACAAGCACAACATTAGCATGGAGGGATTGACCTTGGTCTATGTCGAGGGTTGGATTGGAGAGAGATGATGAGTTAGTACGTGATTGATGGAGCAACATTCATAGCCGGAGCTATAGCACAGCAGGAGCCATGGAGCCGTGATGCTTGTCCATGGTGGCATTGGGATCCGAGAGGATCTGTTGATGGTAGGTCGAGTTAGAGTTTAGTTTGGGATCCAGGCATTAAGGGATCCATTCTTGGTTGGGTGGCACTGAAGTATGGCATCACCCAGTGGTTTGTTTGGGATCTGGGTATTGATTCTCAGTTGCACGAGACTGTCATTTTTGCTGACAAATATGGATTGCTTGAGGGGAAGCAATCTTGGGGCGGAGGATTTGTGATGTTCCTTTTTTTGGTGTTCCTTATAGCATGGTTAGGATGGACCTTTAGAGTTGGGGGCATACAGGTCTTAGGTCCAGGTTTGCATCATCGATAGGCCCAGGGGCCTTTGGTTGGGTTTTGAGGAGTTTAATGAGTTCTGATGACATTCGCTTGGTATATTCCATCATCCACACAATTTCCCTTCCATTTCATTGCATTTTTATAACTTTCAAAAATTGAGTTATTAATGGGTTTAACTCAGTTAATTACGCTTAAGGTGGCATTTTGGGAGGAATACTTGTTGGCAAAACACTTTACTATAATAGCTCGTTGGAACCAGAACGGGAAGATCTACAAGATGGGATGTTTAGAAGTGATTTTCAGTGGCTTGAGGAGGCATGTTGGCCAATTTACCATTTTCCCACATCAAAAAGAATATTTTAATTAAGGGAAATGTGCTCAATGATTAAAATAATAATAAAATAGGAGCTTCTAGAGGGGTCCATCAGACCTATAAAAAGAGGAGGAGGAGGCCATTAGAGGACATCTTGGATTTGATATTTCTTCTTGTATGAGAAGTTGAGGACCCAGTTCTCTACTTTAGCAGTAGCCCTAAGACGGAAACCCTCGGGTGATTCAATGAGATTGGGTGAGCACCCATCTCCCCTTGGTGAATTCATCCAAAATTCACAAGAGAGATCAACAGTTGTATTTCAAATCAGTTTTGGTGGAGGGCCCGTGCAACATTGGAACAGATTCTTGAGGCCAGTTCAATCTCAACTATACCAACTATTTGTTATTTCAGCATGTAAACCCCAGTTCATATATTATAATAAAAGCTGAGATTCTTTCAGCTCAGTGTATGATTTAATTGCATGCATTCTCTTATTTTAATTTACATGGCAATCTTCTGTAAATTGAATGGAAATTTTATGGAGAAATTGTGGTTGAATTAGTTTTCTACAAAATCTGCAAAATATTCCGAAAGGGATATTACATCAAGGGATTCTTATGAAATTAGTCAAAGGTCCCCTCATTCTCTATATAGTAGGATTGGAGACATCAAAAGAGATATATGATAAGTTGGTAGAACTATTCTCTGAAGATGCGATAAGAAAGGTCATATCACTTGGATCTGATTACACAAATTGGAGGTATCAAAGGATGAAGGGATATCTTCATAAGATCTCAACTGCAAGATCTGGGAAAGATGATATCGGATAAAGAGATAATCCTCATTATTCTAAATACATTAATTGATGAACAAGGTAACAAATGTCTATGAAGATAAGAAGGCTATTCCATTCAACAACTTATGCAAGATAGAAGAAGATAGGTTGGGGGAAAAAGGTATTCAGACATTTGTCGAAAGGAAAGAAGAACATAGCTAAGATTCCATGCTATGAGCATTACAGGAAAGATTGTCCCAAGCTCACAAAGGGCAATAACAAGGAAGATAGAGAAGAAGTCCATTTGATTGCAGAAGTGGAGGAAGCTGAAAGAGGAAAAGCATTTGAAGCAAGAGCTCGTGTCATCACCATAGGACAGTTGGAACAAAATTTATGGCAGTCAAATATGAAGGATATAGCTCTTGGGAACGTCGTTGGAAACTTAAGAAAAGGAAGAAGTCATCTAGGACAAGGCTCATCATACATCGTAAAGTAACATCTGCTGGATAAGGATATACAAGATCCTCAAGATTCTCTGATGGAATCTTCATCGGAAGGTCCACTAATCTAGAGAGGAAGCAAGTGTTTCATCAGGAACTCCAACTTGTGGAATTCATGGAATGATGGTATGATGACATAAGAGATGAAGTAGATCAAGGGATTGAAGTTCTTTTCAATCAAGGAAGCTACTGAAAGAAGCCTAGATGACCTAAAGTTAAATGAGGTATGTATGCTTGTGTTCATTAGTATAAAGTCTTGTTGTATGGTTGCAGCTTGCAGGGAACATGGATCACTGCTCTATCTTAAGAAGCATGATCAAAGGAAAGGATCCTTCCATGAAAGGATGCCGAAAGGCATGGGTCACACTAGATGAAATCAACATAATATGTCCTCATATGAAAATGAGGTGGTTGACAGTTATTAGAGGAACTCTGGTTGGAAGTTCTTGGGAATGAAATATGTGGAGAAAGGAAGGAAGATCATGGACTATGCAACCATGGAAAAAGGCAATCAACATCCGAGAACTAGAAGATTTGACTAGGAAATCTCCCGGAAATATATGAAGACTCTGATGAAAGTTTGAAAAAGATGGAGACCCTTGACGATGGATATCTTTGAGAGATGTGTCAACATGTATGCAGGATGGTGATACCTACAAGAAGATGTCTTGATGAAAGACCATCACAAAGGTAAGTCTGTTTTAAGTGTTCACTTCTTATTTTTGAACAAGTATCCGTATGGGCTAGTGTAGGATTGCCAAAGGAAGAATTGTGGATTTCTTCCTCGAGGACTATGTAGAAGGATGTAAGATCCTTCCAAAGAAGATAGTATGAAGAAGGCAACATGACATGAAGCAAGGCCAGATGTAGACAAATGGATCGCTTTCTAATGAAAGGAATGATGACAAGACTGACTCATGGATGAAAGTGATGGATGGTCTGTGCCCTATGAAGACGTCCCAAAAGATGAAGACTCTGTGACAAAGAAATTCATGACATCGAAGAAAGGAGCTCTTCTAGCAGCTGGTTGTCCCATCATTTCCACCTGAGGAGTTGCTGTAAGTCCCTAATTAAGAGGGAGCGTGGAAACAAGTTTCTTTCTTAGAAGAATCTTGGAAATTCCTAAGCCAAGAGGGAGCTTAGGTACATTCCTTGTGTAGGAATGAGTACATTCCTTTATTGGATTATGTCCTCCCTAATTGAGAGGGAGAGATAGACACATTATTCTGGTCTTCACTTGGGAAGACAAAACAGAGGATTGGGTGATCATTGGCATCCGATGCTCTTTGAGGATGAGATAGGGCATCTAAGATAAGAGTAGTCGTAGAGGACCGATATTCTTTGAGGACTGGGAATCCAAGATAAGAATAGTCCTGGTGGAACACACCCTGAGTGTTGAGAAATCTAGGGTAGTAATGATTAGGGGATTTCTCTACTTGATAATTGCTTGTGATATACTTTTACTTCTTGAGTTATGACCTTCTCCTTGTATTATTAATGTGTTTTCTTCATCAAGACAATTACCAAATAAACAATAGAAGACAAGGGACATAGTATGTAGGCTTGTCAGCGAGGGCCAAAACCTCTCACTCTTTGAGAGGAAAACCCAATAAAAAATTCTTCTTATATATCTTCAATTGATGAATACCAAGACCATGACAAAGACCCTTGACTCTAGTGTCCTCCCAAGAACCTTGTCACTAGCCTTGATGTTCTGTCTCTTCCCTTTCTCGGCTTTTTCTTCTCTCCTCGACTTTCTTCTAGAGAATCTTGGTCTCTACTCTTCCACACTGCTCCTTTCGGCTACCTAGAGAATCTCAGTCTCTTAGGTTAACCCTATTTCAAAAACCCTAGGATAGTCTATGCAAGCATTACAATATTTTATTTTTCTTCTTTACATCCCTTTACATAAAATCACAATTACATGTCATTATGAAGACTGAACCTAGTTAAACTTTTCAACACTGAGAACCCGGGTGGGGTATGTTCCAAGAAAGACAATGTTTAGGGTGTCTATAAATCATTGGTCTCACCAACATTGAGCTCAGATCTTGTGGAGAGATAGAGCTGTTAGTCAAGGCCTTGCTATGTGATAATGCTGGTTGATACGATGCTATACAAATGGGTTACCAATCCGGTTCTTCTTATGAGAAATTATTCAGATTGAGAATGACCAAGTACCATTATGAATACCTCCCTAGTTAGGAGGGAGTGTTGAAAAGTGTAACTAGGTTCGGTGTTCATAATGACGTGTAATTGTGATTTTTATGTAATTGATGTAAAGAAGGAAAGATAAATTGGTTGTGTGCTTGCTTCATGGGTTTCATTAAGCAAGAGATTTTATTTTTAGATGGCTCCCACTGAGAGCCTTTAGGATTTGTCATAAAAGTCAAATAGAGTCAATGTCATGTATGAAGAACCCTTCTTAGGCATGCTACACATGTATTTAAGTCTATAGGATTGTCTAATGGCCCTCCAAGACAAGCGCATGTTACTCCTCTGTAGGTTGGCTTCAAGATGAAGTATAGATCTCATGTCGGCTCACCTTCTTTGGAGACACAACCCTTCATAAGAACATGTCGGCGTATATTCACAGGAGACTACTATAAATAGGCACCTCGGCCTATTCCATGGAGAGAGAATTTCAGACATCTCTTTGAGTTTTTCGGGTGGATAGTTGTAGAGATAAGTTCGAATCTCTTTGAGATTTCGGGTGGCCTAATGCAGAGGCAGGTTCAGATATCTCTATGGTTCGAGAAGGAGATTACAACTTGGTGTTGAAAGGAGACCACATTTTGATGAAGAGTCAAGAAGTTCGAATTATCTTTGTAATTCGGAAATCACAGAAATACTCTCGGTGCTATCTCAGAAGATATGTTTTTGGTCATCAAAATGATTACAGTATCAGTGCCATTTCAGTGTCGGTATTATTATAGTATTGTGAGCTCAATGCTATCATAATGTTGAGGGCTTGGTGTTCCTACATTGTTAAGGGTTCAATGTAATCATAGTAAGAAGGACGCGATTACAATTTGGAGTGATAGATCTGTCACAGTTCAAAGGATGCCATCACAAAAGTAAGGTCTCGGTAATATGACAGTGAGGAGGTCTCATGGTAATGGAGATCTCAATGTGAAGACAATGATAAGATCTTGGTGGTGACAATGTCTCCATGCTAAGAGGGTCGAAGTGGAAGAGGAGTCAAGAAGAAGGTTGGCTGTCCAGAGAACTTATGTCTTAGTCTTGGAGTGGCAAATAGGTCAAGGGTCTTGGTCTTGGTATTCGTCAATTGGAATCTCTATAAGAAGAATTTATGCGGGTTTTGCTCTCAAAGAGTGAGAGGTTTTGGCCTTGGCTCATAGCCTACATTCCATGTCTCTTGTCTATTTATGTTCATGCATTGGTATCTGTTTGATGAAGAAGAACACTAATAATATAAGTAGAAGAAGATCCTAATCTAAAGTTGTAAAAAGCACTCGCAAGCAGTTACTAATTGAAGAGAAATTACCTAACTATTGATGCGTTAGATTTCTCAATAGGAAGACTGTAAAAATTTTCGGTACCCTGCAACAAAAATTATTTCCACCAAATAGTTGTGAAAATGCTGAATGTTGGGCTTGCAAATTTAATGGAGACTAGATCTTACCCTCAGGGGCCTACATCTAGCTCAAAAACCCTAGCAAAATCTTCTTGATTGGCTTGAATCTCACCTGTACAAATGAAAATAATTTTTTCGCAAAACCCCAATATATACAAAATTTAAAAATAAAACCCAAACCCCAATTGCTGCAAAACAAGGGTTAGAAAAATATTTTACAAAATTATATATACAAAATATTTACAAATATACAATGCTTGTAAATAGAATATTTTTGAGAAAATAATTTTTTGAATAATGACAATAGATTAATGTGTCTTTTGAGAGTATTGGCCACATTCTTTAGCGAAATAAGAATACCATATACATTTCTAGGAGCCCAGACAAGGTCATCCCTTGCCCACAGTCTGTGAACTTGGATTCCAAGGGCTAGTGTACCTGCAGTTCTATATAATCTTTCTTAAGAAAAATCTTTAGATCATATAATGAATCAGATCACCTAAGATAAATAAAAAATTTACCAATAGAATGCTCTTATTGTTGACAAATGAAATAACAATTTATATAGCACTGAAGCAAAATATAGGATTAGCACATAAATAACATGTACCACAGATCAATGAGATAAGGACATCGGGAACTGAACCCCAAAGTCTTTTATTATGATATCAAACGTTCCTAGTGTTTGAAGATCAGAAAAACAAAAATATTTTCTTATTCAAGAAATTCTTCCTTTCAATAGTATTCTTTGAGACTCTTCACCCTAGACCAAGACAAGACCTTTCCTCCACACCATGTCAGCCTCCCAGAATTTTGACCCCTTTTCAGCAACCTCGACTAAGCAGCAGTTTCCGGCAACTGGCAACTTCCGGCAACAGACAAACTTGCAAGACTTTGATCTCCCAATCCAGAGCACGAAACGGAGAGAGAGAGAGATACCAAAATTTCATTTTTTCCTTTCTCCTTAGACTTCCCCAAACTTGCATTCAATTCGGCTTCCTGACGAGATTTTGCACCTTTTTCCCAACTACAAGAGATATTGAACTTGTGTGAGAGAATGATGCTCCAAATGAATTCGATGAGCTTGAATTTATAGGCTCCATGTGAGGTCGAATAGGGTCCTTAGGCCGACATGGTGTGGAGGATACATAAATCATATTTGACTCAATACTTAACCTTTTTACATGATTCAAAATCCCAAGAAGGGTCTCTTTAAAAGTACAATGACTCTATTGACTCAGAATACATCTTAAGAGTGCTCAATGGGGAGTTTGACCTAAAACAAGTTAACCCAAGCATGAAACCCATGCCTTAATAAGTCATAATAATAATAAGAAAAATTCTTTTCTTTATTCTTTTGACAAGTACATTACATGATGAGTCAAGTACATTAATGAAGACCGAACATAGTTATATTTTCCAACACTCCCTCTTAACTAGGGAGGTATTCATAATGTAAAAATACAATGGAAGATCTCAAAGTATATGAACCATGAAGAGCTTTAGGCGTTGCAATGCCATGGACTAGATTCTTGACCAAGGCAATCTATCCAAGTGGTATCTCAACAATTTAGGCACCACAATGCCACAGACTAGATTCTTGACCAGGGCAATCTATCCATGTGGGAATAAGTTGGACTCAAGCTTAGCCCCTCTAGGTACCATCAGCCTTACTTGCTAACCATCAACCGAAAAATGCAAGTGTGTATCCAAAACAGAGCTCAATAACCAACACCACCTTTCCAACTTCGAGACCCAAACATCAACACAAAGTGTCGGCCATATGTCTTCCCAGACAGTGCTTCACTCACAAAGCCTCAACACCCCTTGATCCAATAGATCAAAGATGACCAATCTCTCCCACTCAAATTGATTGGTAACCAACATGCTATCAAAACATTCGAGAGATTCACCTGTACAAACACAACCCCGATCAATAATATACTTTCACATGTACATTAATGAAATACAAACCTCCGGGGTTGTTCTAGATGTTGCTCCTCAACTTAGTAGGACTATCGACCAAATCTTTGACAGAGGATTCCTCAATTATATACTTTTCTTTCCTACTTCTCATGCAGCAACATATCCTCCGAAATTCATTCTTCAATAAAAAACAAGCTATGCCCTCCCTCTCAATCAGGAAGCCCCTCTTTATCTAGACTCCCTCTTAATCTTAGGGAGATCTCTTCTATGTAGGCTTCCTCATGGAAATCAACTTCTTCTTTTCGTCATCAGAGAATCTTTCGTGGCTTCGAACAATTTCATCAGAGTTATCCTCATCATGCTTATCACATCAACAAGCATCTTCACCATATTGAAGATTGTGTACCTGCACAACTTAAATAGCAAGTACAACCAAATCTATAGAAGCATGAAGTTAGCCATATGAGAATCATGAAAGCATTTCAACTTTATACATATTAGATACCCAGACTTAATTACAAACAAGAGACATATACTTTTCAACATCTTGCTAGGGACTTCATCATAAACCCTAGACTACTTCATAATAACCTCTATTCCATCTAAGGTTTCAATGTTTCTTTCAAAGGTATTGTTAGGGTCCTATAATATAGGTAACCAAAGTCTGTTCATCCAGTTATTTATTTTGGGAGTCTGCTTGTAAAGTTTAGCCTATAAATTCACCATGTATTATAGTCTAAATTAGTTTTGTACTAATGTCTCAAATTGCTCAAGTCATTGAAAATATGTGTGTCAAAATGGGATCCAATATTCTTGATTTGAATTGTAAGGTCCCTAAGGGGTCATCCATGAGTGTCTTGTCATGAGTGAATGTTGGCACTGATGTCAACCAGACTGGTAAGAATGTGTGCTGAAGTGCATAGTTCAGAATGATTCCTATGGTAACTGCAGGTTTCATATAGAGGATCATCATGGTGAGTGGGATTTCAGCTATTCAAAGAGAAAATGAGCAGAGAAGTTTGTAGTCATTTTCAAGCAGTAAAAGGACTCAAAGTCTACATCGGACCCTCTCCATTGGAAAGTGCTCTGAACAAGCTTTCAATGGTATGTGGAAGTACAAAAATGGACTTCTGGATCAAAAGATATGGCCTGTTGAAGTTTGAAGGGTTCAAACCTTTGAAAGGAAGGAAAAAGAAGGCATGTCAGAGGTTCAGAGCGATATCAACAATCGGAGGTTCATGGCACATCGACGATCGCATATCGGAGGTCCAACGCACATTGTAGCGTAACGTCAAATCGACGATTGCATGTCGTCAAGGTACATGGCATAGAGCATATCAATATTTGGTGATTGGCGAATTGCAGATAAGGTGGATCACATGTTGATGGAAACTTGGCATAGAGCATATCAGCGTTCGACGATCGACAAATTGCAAATGAGGTGGATCACATGTCGGCGAGGTACATGGCATAGATCATATCGACGTTCGGCGATCGACGAATTGCAAATGAGACAGATTGGCAATTAGAAAAGGTTGCGATACGCAAAGTTGCGACGGGAAAAAGAACGATAGTGTTAAACCGTCGGGGAACGCTGAAATAAATTTACAAAGGATTTTCATTACAAAACAGGGTAGGATGGGCCCTTTTCTCTCTCCTCTTGCGGGACGTGTGGTGCAATGTGATTGGTTCTGATAAGGGACACATGGTAGAATACAATTGGTTTTGATAAAGCCACATGGTATCTGACGTTAAGATGACATGGCGGTACGACAAACACGTGGCAGGTGGTTTCAGCGTTTTGAGGGGTCCTAAGTGGGCAAAACAGGGTGACACTTGTCACCACTCACAATATGCCACGTGGCAATAATGATGTCATGATCGGAGCTGCAAGTTGGAGGTTGAAGGATATCAACGTTTTGTAACATGTGACATTTCAAAAGTTCCGATAGAGGGGCTAGCACGCAGTTATAAAGACTTAAAGAGCTCAGGAACTAATTAGTTTATAAAGACTTAAAGAGCTCAGGAACCAGCCTTCAAGAGTCATCAATATCCATAGTCCGCATAAGATGTTGCCTTCAATCAAATTTATCAACAACCAATCGAACTAGCCCCAGAAATCGAACTAGGCGATCAATTGCAACAGAGGGGCAGGGATAGTTCGAGAGTATTGACAGAGAGGCGGAGAGAAGCTTGTGGAGGCAGCGCAGCAGCCAGGAGGACTAACGCTGGGCCAATCCGGGCCCTGCGTCAGGCCTGCGTGGGCCCAGATTGGCCCAACGTTAGTCCTCCTGGCTGCTGCGCTGCCTCCACAAGCTTCTCTCCGCCTCTCTGTCAATACTCCCGAACTATCCCTGCCCCTCTGTTTCAACTGATCACCTAGTTCGAATTTCTCAGCTTCCTAGCCCCAGAAATTGAACTCTAGATCAATCTGTTCTCTGTGTGCGTGTTTCTAAATGAACTGCAAGCCTCCTTATAATTTTCTCGTTGAGACTTCTACGACCGAGATTATGTCTCTAATCAACGGCTAAGATTAAAACATGACTTGATTTGCCTTCTAGATCATTCTCACCCATATTTTGATTAATACCCATTAATATTTTAATTTTCTTAAGTTTAGACTTAGGAACCCCATTAAAAATATTAATTATTTTAATAAAATACAATCCGAGTGGAATTTCACCAAACAGTTTCTGGGTTCTTTAGAACTCATGTGCCTTAGCCTCTCCACCAACTTTCATGGCTAGAGCACATTTGATGCTACCAAAAACTAACACTTCCTCTTAGTGAGGAAAGTGCTCTAGCAACAATGTCCAACTGCATGCTGCTCTGTTTCCGAAGCACCTCCTTTCCGCACTGTTGCTGCCACCAACATTTTGTTGCTGCTGCTACTGTAATGCCACCCATGACATTGCCACTGCCACCATTGCATCTGTACTACTACTCCCTCTCAAATGCTACATCTGCTATGCTGCTAGCACTGCATTCGTATTGCAACTCAGTTGTTGAGAGAAGCAACTGAAAAACATCCAAAATTAACCGAACTTAACTGTGTTTAGCATAATACCATGAATGTTGGAATCTAGATTAGTCAGATGCCATCTTCACTGCTGCCAACCTTGCTCTGCGCTGATCAGCTCCTAGTCTCGGGCTACTGCATCTGTCTCTCCAAACAGTCCACTGCATCATCTGACACTAAGTCCATCTCGCTATGCTGAATATTGGGCTCTCATAGTAAGGAATTTATCCAAGAGGTGGATTCCTCAAGGATTCTGCCCACATGTAGTCCTCCCGTCTACAACTCAATATCACCCCATTTCCCTCCTGGAGATGCGTGGGCACTCATGGCAAATTCCTCTTCGTCAATCTTTGTTGGAGCAACCTTCAGATCAAGTTTCTCATCCTTATCCTTTTGCTTCAAAGGACACTGGGATGCAAAGTGGCCCAACTCGCCACATCTGAAACATTTCACCTTCGAAATGTCCTTCCTCTGCTTCTGCTTTTGCTGTCACTTTGATGCTAGAGCTGTGTTCTCCTCCTCCTCCTTGGTCTTCATGCCACTCCCGCTACTGCCATTGAGGTTGACCTTAACTAGATCCCTCCTTAATTCTTCTTGCTGAAGAGATGCCCACATCTCCTCCCATGAATGTAGTCTTTCCCTGCCCAATATACTTTGGACGAAGACTTACCATTCATCCGAGAGAACATTAAGGGTCGTCCTTACCATTGCGGTAGACTGAGGAGTGGACCCCACTATAGCAAGCTAGTCTTTGTTGTCCTGAAGATGTTGAAGATAGGAGTTAACTCCTTCATCCTTCTACCTCAATGTTTGCTGCAACTTTTGTTCTAGGTACATGTTTTGCTGTTTGGAAGAACCTTCTTACAGAGAAGACAAAGCTTCCCGCATCTCTCGAGCTGTATCTTTACCCTGCAAGTGTGAGACCACATGATGTCGAACTCCATTGAGTATGAACCTCCTCGCCTTCCCCTGCTCGGTGTTGTACTTTTTATTTTGATCATTGTTAGTGGGAACAACCACAACACTCTTGATGTAGGCTTCGAGATCGTATTCTTCCAGAACAGCTAAGATTTTGGTCTTCCATATGATATAGTTGGAGGCTCCTTCCAACTTGTCCTGATCTTTGAGCCCATGTGATGCCATCTCACCCAAATTGTCAAACTGACTCCTCTAGTCATTGCTCAGCATTGCTGCCCGACAAGTGAGAAATTCGAACTTTTGGTGAGAAAAGTTCTCCGAGGAGAAAATTCCCCTTCTATGTGTCTTCTCTCTTTTTCGACGGATTTATGCTCCAGTAGAAACTGTGCCCTTCAAGCTTTGTGTTGAGGCTCTTAGTCACTACCTCTGCCTTTGCAAGCTCACGATTCGAAAATCGTACCTCTATGTCGACTCTCTCAGAGAAAGATTTCCTCGGAATCTCTACTTTCCCGGCAAGGATTGCGCAATCCCTTCAAGGGGATTCGAATTGCTGCCAAATGCAGGTATTGGCCTCTTTGCTCAACACTGGATCTGCTCTTCATGTTTCAAAACCAATGCTCTGATACCATGTGAAAATTCCTAATCCTCAAGGAACACCTACTGCAGCAAATTTGAATCTACTTCACCTACTTGATTTTAATATACATTATCAAGTTATTCTTTGGATACTCAAGCAAATTACTTCTACAACCTACACTATAATATTTGATTACATGAAACAAAAAACCAAGCAAAGAACAAGATACATAGGAGACAATTATTTTTGGACAAAATAGTCCCTGGAAAAACCCAATGCGGGAAAACCGGTGCAACAACTTTGAAGGTTTTTTATTATTAAGCAGTAATTCTGAAAACAAATGCTGGTTGCCCTCCCGCCAAACTAGTGATAGAGAAAATAAAATTGTGGAAAAACAGAGTGACTTCTACCTCACTTCACCCGACAGATTTCCGCTGATCCGGCAGCAAAGTTGGCTAACCCTGCTACTTCTGTGCTGGTCTTGCATAGGCCTTACCTCAGCCCTACAGGCTCTACGACAGCTCTGCGTTGGTCTTGCGTAGGCCTTGCGTCAACCCTACAGGCTCTGCGACAGCTCTGCGCTGTCTCTTCTGCCCACTACGTCAGCTTTCTTGACAGTTCCGGCAGTTCCCCAGAAGTTTCGGCTTTTTGTGTGGAGGACAGCTTCTGCTTTTGCGCTGACCCTCCTGGCTCTGCGTCAGGCATGCGTAGGCCCAAAATGGCCCAACGTCAGGCATGCGTAGGCCCAAAATGGCCCAACGTCAGTCCTCCTGGCTGCTGCGTTGCCTCTACAAGCTTCTCTTTGCCTCTCTTAGTACTCCCGAACTATCCCTGCCCCTCTACTGCAACTGATCACCTAGTTCGAATTTCTCAGCTTCTTAGCCCCAAAAATCGAACTCTAGATCAATCTGTTCTCTCCATGTGTGTTTCTAAATGAGCCCCAAGCCTCCTTCTACTTTTCTCGTTGAGACTTAAATGACCGAGATTAAGTCTCTAAACAACGGCTAAGATTAAAACATGACTTGATCCGCCTTCTAGATCATTCTCACCCATATTTTGATTAAGTCCCATCAATGTTTTAATTTTTCTACGTTTAGACTTATGAACCCTATTAAAAATATTGATTATTTTAATAAAATACAGTCTGGGTGGAATTTCATCAAACGGTTTCTGGGTTCTTTTGAACTCATGTGCCTTAGCCTCTCCACCATTTTCATGGCTAGAGCACAACCGATGCTACCCAACACTAACAGTGTGCTCCCTGATGATATGCTCTCCGATGTTGATGTGGGCCGTAGATTTGATTGCCCACCGATATTTTCTAGTAGCCCAATGGTATTTCTTGGTAGTTTCTCAATGACATTTTCAGGTAGTAGCCTAATGACATATTTCTCAGTAGTAGCCCGATGACATTTCCAGGTAGTAGCCTGATGACATATTTCCGGGTAGTAGCCCGTTGATAGATACTTCGGGTGTTAGCCCATCAATTGATATTCTGATATTCTGGGCAGTAGCCCATTGACACATTCTCTAGGTAGTAGCCCATTGATTGACATTCCGGGTAGTAGCCCGTTGACAGATACTCTGGGTAGTAGCCCATTGAATGATATTCTGGGTAGCAGCCTGTTGACAGATATTTTGGGTAGTAGCCCGCTGATAGAGATTCCGGGTTGTAGCCCGATGAATAGAGGGTGGTAGCTTAAGCTTCCCTCTGGTGGCAAATTCTTCTTCTTCTAGATTCGAGAATATTCAGCATATGAGCAGGAACAATCGGGAAGCAGGAATTAGAAAGAGATGTACATTGATGATTCGAGATGATGAGATACTTGAGATGGGATGTATGTCATGTTGATGTTGGAAACACTGAGAGGGGGGTGAATCAATATTTCATTTCAATTGTTATTTTTACCAGTTAGATTCTTCACAATTTAATCAGAAAAAGATATAATTATGATTTTATTGAGTATAGAAAAGATTGAATACAATAAATGATGACTGTTTGCCAAGCACCAACTTGGACTTGATGAGGCTTTGACCCTATTTTATCCAAGGTTCCAACCTTGCGTTTAGGAGCACCAACCCCTAGGACGACAATCTTTTTGCTTCTTTTAATAGAGGAGAGTAGTACTTACTTGAATGTCCTTGACACAATTCTTCATTCTTCAATTAATTTCCAAGGACTTCACTATTCAATCTGCTTCATTCTGTTGTCTTCTATTCTAAGCTTCACTTCATCAATTGACTATTCAAGAGAAAGTTCTTTCCTGTCAAAAAAGGTTCTACAAAACCACTGTTTTGCTGTTCAAATGACGCTACAATTAGGTTCTTTACAGTTCAAGGAGATTCACTGTGATTAAATCCGAATACTGAGAGACTGCCTTGTTGCTAATTATTATGAAGTCTGAATTTGAAGCCCAAACTATCGTGCTAGAGCCGAGTTCTAACGTAAATGGGGTGCCCAACATAATGAGCCGAGGTTATTGATCAACAATCTACCCCTTTGTCATTGATGGAAATATTTCTCTATTCTTTTTCCATTCTCTGCCCCTTTGACATCAATGGCAAATGGGGTGCCCAAGTACTACCCTTATCAAACTGTTTCCTTTGTCATGCTGCTCCCCCTGACATGCCGCTCCTACTCTTGTGAAGATGATTATTTAATGTGATGCAAGAGCAATAAGCCCCCATCTTTTGGCGAAGGTGTTCAAATACTTCTTGTGGAAGAGGTTTTGTAAAGATATATGCAATTTTCTCTTTTGTATTGATGTATTCCAACTTGATGTTTTGTTCAACAACCTGTTCACGGAGGAAGTGATATTTGATTGGAATATGTTTGGTCTTTGAGTGCATTATTGGATTCTTTGAGAGGCTGATGGCACTAGTGTTCTCACAATAGATGGTGATTGGTTGTTTAGTTTCTATGTTAACATCCTTCAAAGCTTCCTTCATCCATAGTATCTGTGTATAACAATCTACAACAACTATATATTCGGCTTCAGCCGTTGAAAGAGATATAGATGGTTGCTTTTTGCTAAGCCAAGATACTAGACATTCTCCCATGAATAATGCATTTCCACTAGTACTTTTTCGATCGTCCACACTTCCAGCCCAATCAACATTGGTGTAAGCTGTCACAGTAAGGGTTGTGCTTTTGGGATACCAAAGATCAAAGTCAGGAGTTCCTTTCAAGTATCCGAGAATTCTTTTCACAACCAATAAATGGGATTGCTTAGGAGCTGATTGAAATCTTCCCACCATTCCTACTGCTTGCATAATGTCGGGTCTTGTAGCAGTTAAGTATAGGAGAGCTCCAATTACTGACCTGTAAAGAGTTTCATCTACTGAGGGGATTCATCATCTTTGCTTAATTTGCAGTCTGTGGTCATCAGTGTGCTCATAGGTGCACATTCTTCTATCCCATATCTTTTAAGCATGTCCTTAAGATATTTTTCTTGAGATATGAACATGCCTGCTATGGTTTGAGATACTTGTAGTCCAAGGAAGTAAGATAACTCACCAATCATTGACATTTCAAACTCTTTTGACATATTTTGAGCAAACTCATGGCTCATCTCGTCATCGTTGCTAGCAAAAATCAGATCATCAACATAGACAAGAGTGACTAGTAATTTATCCTTGTCCATTTTCATGTAGAGATTACTTCCTGCCACCCCCTTTTTGAAGCCTTGTTTTTGTAGATAGTGATCCAATCTTGCGTACCAAGCTCTAGGAGCTTGTTTCAACCCATATAATACCTTTTTCAGCGTACATACAAAGTCTTTTCCTTCTTCTAGATCAAACCCTTCTGGTTGCTCCATGTAGACTTCTTCGTTGAGTTCCCCATTCAGAAGTGCTTATTTTACGTCCATTTGATAGACTTTGAATCCTTTTGAGCAAGCAAATGCAAAAAACATCCTTCTAACTTCCATACAAGCTACTGGTGCAAAGGTTTATTCAAAGTCGATTCCTTCAATATGTGAATAACCTTTACAAACAAGCCTTGCCTGATTTATGATGATTTGTCCATATTCATTCATTTTGTTTTTGAACAGCCACTTGGTTCCAATTATATTTTTATCTTTTGGATGAGGTACCGGTCCCATGTCTCATTCTTCTTGATTTGAGACGTTTCTTCTTCCATGGCTTTCACCCAATGATGATCCTTGTTTGAGTAAAAGTTTCTGGTTCTATCATAGATAAGAGAGCAACATCATCTTTCCTTGGTGTACTT
Organism: Pinus taeda; assembly: GCA_000404065.3. NCBI lineage: Eukaryota > Viridiplantae > Streptophyta > Pinopsida > Pinales > Pinaceae > Pinus > Pinus taeda. Next base: position 182,393 of record APFE031369215.1, read on the forward strand.
GTCATCCTTCTTCGGGTTTGTATTCCCTCATCTACATTGCCAATAATCTACTATTCCGAATGATGTTTTTGGAGGAATTTCACTTTTGAAGGAGTTTGAGATGGTTCTTTTTGTTTTTCTTGATCTTTTTCCTCTTTTGCTGACTCTTCTTCTTCGAATTATTCAATGATAGGATCTTCTTCATGGAATTCAATTTGTTTTTTTGGAAGGGCTTCGTCAATTTTTACATCAATGCGTTCTACTACTTTTCATAGTCGATTATTGTAGCATTTGTATGGTTTGCTTCTTGTAGAATATGCAAGAAGTATTCCTTTATCAACCCGAGAATCAAATTTTCCTGTTGAGTCATCATTGATCTTCATAGAACATTTGCTTCCAAAGATTCTAGAGTACTTTACCAAAGCAAGTCTCCCTTTCCATAGTTCGTATGGTGTCTTGTTGTTATATGGTCTTAGTTGAGTTCGATTCAAGGTATAAACTGCTGTCCCTACTGCTTCTTTCCAAAACTTGGGCTGCAAATCAGCTGCTAGTAGAATTGTTCTTGCCATCTCTTGTATAGTTTGGTTTCTTCTTTTTATTACTCCATTTTGTTTGGGAGTTCTAGCAATAGAGAGCTCTCTTTTGATTCCATGCACTTTACAAAATTCATCAACTTCTTTTGAAGTAAATTCTCCTCTATCTGTTTTAAGGCATTTAATCTTTGAATCTTTCTCATTTTCTGCTAGAGCTTTAAAATTGTTGAAACATTCAAAAGCTTCGGATTTGAATTTTTAAAGTATACCCACATCATTCTAGTATAGTCATCAACAAATAAAGCAAAATACCTTTCGCCTTGTAGAGTTGGAGTTCCGGTTGGTCCACATAAATCTGCATGTATGATCTCCAAAGGTTTTGATGTAGAGAACTCCTTAGTCTTGAAACTGATTCTTGTTTGTTTTCCATGTTGACATGGTCCACAGATAACTTGATTTGGCTTGATGATTTTTGGAATGTCCCTTACTACATTTGTTTCGCTGATATTGATAAAGTTATCAAAGCTTATATGTCCCAATCATTTGTGCCATAGCCAACTTTCATCTGCTCGACTTACATAACATTTATTTTCTTGAATTTTGTTCAAAATATATGCATGATCTGGTGTTGTTATTCCTTTAGCTATAAGTTCACTTGAGGAGGAGCTCCTTATCTCACAGCCTTTTGTACTAAGGACAACCTTGTGTCCTTGATCACAAAGTTGGCTCACACTCAAAAGGTTGTGTTTGAGTCCTTCCACCAACAATGCATTTTGGGCTTTTCCTTGTCCATTGATGAGAGCAACAATTCTTTTTCCAGCTATCTTGGCAGAATAACTTCCAAAAGACACATTTCCATCTTTCTTGATTAAGGAGGTAAATTTCTTTCGGTCACTTGACATGTGTCTTGAACGCCCACTATCTACGAACCATTGATTTTCATCACTATGAGCACATAGGGCTAGGCCACATTTAACGGGTTCATCCTTTCGTAGATCTTCTCTTTTGAGTGGACAATTTTGTTCATCATGACCATAATCATTAGATAATGAGCAACTTGGATCATACTTAGCCATAGTATCAAAAGAGTTGTAAGTCTTGATTTGTCCTTGTCCTTTGAGGCCAAGTGGCTTGCTTTGTTGATTCTTATTTCTTGAAGCATTGTCCTTACGAGCCTTGCAATGCTTGGCTTGATGACCAAAGTTTTTACAATAAAAACAATAACCAAGAAAGATTGTTTGGTACTTGTTAGAATAGTCTTGACATGAGGTAGTATTCTTCCTTGGAGTTGTCCTTCCTTCATTCCTTGGATTGATAAAGGTGAACTTTTGTCCTTGGTGATATGACTTCTCTTCCTTTGGTTGACTAGAAAGAATGTCAGCATAACTTCTTTGGATTTCCTTATTCACATTCTCCTTTGTACTTGATGATTATCCTTTGAAGCCAATCCCAGATTTGTCATATTGAGGTCTTTAAGCATTAAGGATGTTATCAAGTGTTTGAGAGCTTTGCCAACTCTTTTTAACTTGATCCAATTCTTTTCTTAGCGAAACAATTTCAGTTTCACGTTTTTCGCAAATCTCTTCTTTCTCTTTTAGTTTATTGTTCAAGAAATCTTCCCTCCTTTTTGCTTCCTCCTTTTCTACTTTGAGAGAAATAATCTTCTTTCGTAATTTTTCATTTTCTTCAATGCAACTCATTAGTAACTCATCCACATTTCCTTCATCTTCTTGTTCAGAGTCATCATCATTTGTAAATGCCATGAATAATACTTCTTTGCTTCCAGCATAGTCATTTTCCTCATCTGACTCATCATCATTTCTTTTGTGAAAAGTGATATTTTTAGTTGATTTCTTCTTGGTGATCATGAATTCATCTTCATTAGAATCGTCTTGTTTGGAAAATAAGTTCTTGTTAAAACTTTTCTTTTTGAACATCCCCTTTTTATATTTCTCTTCATTATCACTATCATATTTATGAGGACATTTTGCAGCATAGTGACCTATCCTTCCACATTTAAAACAAATGAGAGGATACTTACCTTTTAGCTTGGATCCTTTTCTTAGTTTTCGTACAAACTGTACAAGTTGAGATTCAGTATCAGAGTCATCACTGCTAGTATTCCAATTCTTCCCCTTCTTTCTCGATTTTGAAGCTTTGAATGCTGCTTCCTTGGAATTTGGGATTCCTTTTCTCATTTCATAAGCAATGAGAATTCCATGAAGTTCATCCACTTTTAAAGTATCCAAATCCTTCATTTCTTCTATGGCACTTACGTTGGAGTCAAATCTGTCTGGGAGAAATCTCAAGGCCTTTTGAACAATTGTGTTTTCTTCAATATTTTCTTCTAAGCCTTTAAGCGAGTTGACAACTTCAGCTACTTGGAGAAAGAATGATGCAATTATAGGTTTTAACCCCGTATAAAAATTAGCTGCATACGAATTCTAAAACAGAAAATAAACAATGGCGAGAGCATAAAACATAAAACAGATATACACAAAGATTTTCCCTTGGATCCCAAAATCGTGACTACCAGATTGATTTTTGATTATATTCCTTCCAATGTTACAATACATATATATACATGCTGAAACATCCATAAACCCCAATCCATTAACTCTAGATTAGAACATAATCGTAGTTCCTTTGACCAGATCTACAAAATACCATGGACTGAAAAACATCATGCCCAAAACCATGTGCAAAATCCATGCGCAAAACCATAGGTAGGTTTGCCCACCTAATATAGGGTAGTCGTGGAAAGAATATAACACAACCCAACAACAATAACTGTAGTTCCCTTGGCCGGATCTACAAAATACCATGGACTGAAAAACATCATGCCCAAAACCATGTAAGAAATCCATGCACAAAACCATAGGTAGGTCTTCCCACCTAAGATAGGGTAGTCGTGGAAAGAATATAACACAACCCAACAACAATATCTTCTTCGTCATCCATTTTAAGACTCTCAAATTGCCTTCTATGAGTTTGGAGCTTTGCTTTCTTAACTTTGGAGTCCCTGTCATATAAGGCAATGAGCTTATCCCACATTTGTTTTGCAGAATCACAATCCATGACTTTTGTGAATTCAGAGTTAGTGATTCCACTAGTTATGGAATTTAATGCTTTGGCATTTGCAATGTAATCTTTCCTTCAATCTTAGTCAGTCGGAAGAGTGGGAGGAGCTTTTTATTCATCCAAAACAGATTGCCATACAAGGGACATTAAATAGTAGGACATCCTTTTCTGTGAATAAGGTATAACCACAGTCCGAAGATACAGAGCTATCGTCCGAATGTTTAGAGGCAGACCTGAGATATAGAGCCGAGGTACAATGACACAAACCCGAGATATAGAGCCATAGACCCGAGGTACAGTCCCTACTTGTCACTGTAATAATCTTGAGGGCCGAGAGACAGTCCACAAATCAAGCTAGACACCAATCTGAGCTAGACACCGAGATATATCACTTCCTATTCTTTTTTATATTCCTCTTCTTGAAGATTCACGAGATGTGAATCTATAGCTTGTTGTCCTCGAAGTTGTAATTAAACTGGATGGACGAAGAATGAATACGTATGCCTAATATATAGTGTTCATGTCTGTACAAATAGGCCAACATGAGTAGGTCAGTATAGGTTGGCTCATTGTCCAGAATAATATTCTTAACTTAACAAATTTATATCTCCCAAACTATTTTGAGTTTCGGGCCAAGTAAGAGCTCATTGGAAAGGCAAAATTATTGTTTAAAAGATAGTATAGGTATCAAATTGAGAGGTTGCCTCTAAGGTAGTGAAAAAACATTTTTAAATGTGACTGGTCATTAATTAGTGCAGAATTGGAGGTAGGGCAGAATGGCTTCATGGAGTGTAAGGCCATTTGGAAATGTAAGGCTTCATGGTGACATTTACTAGGAGTGCTCAACAATATATATTTCATCAATGACAATTATTAACAAATAGTTGATTGATGGTCTGATATTGGTAGGTGGAATTCTCCTTGGTTGAGAGCATGGGAAATTTTAGGGGCTAATATTTGCCCAGTGGGCTAATTTTCCATGATTTTTCCACAAAAAGGATTCGCCAATTTCCAATTTTATAAAAGATGACTCGCCCAAATTTTAGAATATAAAATTATTTTACCTAAAAAGTCACCAACATTATATAAAGACTATATATAAAATCATTATAAATTTGAATTTTACAAATATATCAATAAACATTTTATAATTTGCATATTAGAGATTAGTGAGATTCGCTAATGTTTTTAAACTTCAAGAAAATTTTCCATCCTTAAAATTTTCCTTGGTTGGGAGGGTCTTAAAATTATGCAACTGCGGTCAAATTCCAAGTTGGACTACTCTGGGAGGACCAAAATCGACCTAAGGATCACCTCATTTGGACAAGCGGAAGTTGAGTTATGCTTTATTTTGTTCATAATTTCATACATATATTTTGGATCAGGTCGGCCCTATGCACATGTACCAATGGCCAGGGCAAGTGGACCTCATGGAAGCCTATAAATAGAAGAACCCTCAAGCTCTTTTCTCCTCTTTTATTTGGTCTTGGCTCACACAGGTCTAACGAAGGAAGCTCGCTCAAGGGTCTGAAACTTCAGGATGAAGTTCACCTTGAACTAGGGTTTTCTAATTCAAAGCTATTGGCACATAACTGAGCATTTGGGTCCTTGGACGTTGGTCCATAATGGTCATGAGAGTGGCTTTGGACCCTTGGACGTTGGCAAAGAGTCTTCATGAGAGCGACAAAGAATCTAGGTCAGTTTGGTCCCCGATCGCTTGCATAACTCCTCCTCCCTGCGACCGAGACTCCAAGATGAGATTTCAGTGTTCTGAAGATCTCGCTCAATGACAAAAGTGTTCGACAGCATGCCACAGGCAGTGACAATACATTATAGTCATTTGAATCAGAGTTTTGATGTTTAGATGCATTTCATGGATATTCTAGTTGTTGTGAAGATATGGATCATTGTTCTCTCTTTTGTTGAATCATTGTACTCTGTTTCGTTGAACCATTTGATGACAATCTATTAGAAGAAGATTTGCAAGGGTTTTCCCCATAGTGGGTTTTTCTCTGGTCTCTGATCAATCATGGTGTCTCTATGTGTGCATGCTTTTCTTCTATTGTTCCTTTATGTTCTGTTGCATTGATGATGATGTTATTGTTCTTTCTACATAGTTTCATATGCTGATGAATAATGATGTAAATCTGTATAATGTTATGATGCTATGGGGTGAAATTAATGTGTTAATTGAGAAATGCAATTATCAAAGCAAAGAACAATATAGCCCTATGAAAAATTAACATGATATCAGAGTTAGGCTGAAATAAAGCCATGGAGATCACCCCTATGGAGACGCTCTTGATGGAAGCAAGAACAAGATGGCGGAGACCTAAAAGAATCCTAGGGTATGAAGGAAACCCTAGGTAGTTAGTGCATAAGGATTTGATGGTTAGGGTTTGAGAGAAACCCTGGTTTATGGAAAAGACTTGAGATTTGACGTATGAAACTCTAGCATGGTTTATGTGAAGATGCTCAAGCACTTGGGACATATTTGATGAAGCCCTAGATTGTCGGTTGTTGATGAAGTTGATTGAAGGAAACATCTTATGTGGACTATGAATAGTGATGACTCTTGAAGGTTGGTTCAAGAGGGAGAGGATCACCTCTCATTGAATATAAGTTCCTTGTCTGGAACAATTTCATCAATGGCCAAAAGATCATCCCTGATTCTAGCTATCTTCACAAAGAAGGTTGCCACAATGTCTTCTTTAGTCATCTTTGTGGTTTTTAGCTCATTCTTCAAACTTGCTACTTGACCAATGTTTTTAATAGTAAATAACTTCAACAAGGCTTCATAAATTTTCTGAGCATGATCAATGTTGGCTATAAATGGGACATGGTTGTCCTTTATTCCTTCTACCATCAGAGTCATGGCTACCAATTCTAATTCCCTGTATTTCAGTTTGTTAGCATCACTGGAATCCTCTGTAGGCTTCTTTACTTTTCCTTTGACCAAGTCCAATACCTTGTTCTTTTCAAGGATTAGGTCAATCCTCTTCTTCTAGGACCTGTAGTTAGAGGCCCCTTCAAGTTTGTTCTCTCCCTTCATTGTTCTAGACATCTTCCTTGAATATAGTAGACTCCTTCCCTGAGATAGTCCTTTTAAATGGTTCCTTGATCAAGTGCTTGAGACTGACTTTTACTTCTTTTTTCACCAAAGCTTTGATACCATGTTAGAAAATTAGAAAGGAAAAAATATTTTCTTATTCTTGACAATTACTTGTGATGTTTCTTATTATTACAATTCTTCATATCTTCTTTCTTTTAGTTCATCAAGGAATTACCAAAGCAGCAACACATGAGACAATAGACACCAGATGTAGGCACTATGCTAGGGCAAAAACCCCCCTTGAGGGGAAAACCCAGTCAAGAAATTCTTCTTTTCAATAGTATTTTTTGAGACTCTTCACCCTAGACCAAGACAAGACCTTTCCTCCACACTGAGTCAGCCTCCTAGAATTTCAACCCCTTTCAAGTAACTTCGACTAAGCAACAGCTTCTGACTACTGGCAGCTTCCGGCAACAGACAAACTTGGAAGACTTCGATCTCCTAATCTAGAGCACGAAATAGATTGACATAAATATCAAAAGTTCGATTTTTTCCTTTCTTCTTAAACTTCCCCAAACTCTCATTCACTTCGGCTTCCTGGCAACAGACTTCTCACCTTTTCCCCAACTACAAGAGAACGTCACACATTTTCCCAGTTACAAAAGATATCGAACTTGTCTGAGAGAATGATGCTCCAAATGAATTCGATGAGCTTGTATTTATAGTTTCCATGTGAGGTCGAATAGGGTCCTTAGACCGACTTGATCTTCTTCTAAACCAACATGGTGTGGAGGATACATAAATCATATTTGACTCAATACTTAACCTTTTTACATGATTCAGAAAGCCCAAGAAGGGTCTCTTTAAAAGTACGATGACTCTATTGACTCAGAATAAATCCTAGAAGTCCTCAATGGCGACTTTGACCTAAAACAAGGTGACCCAAGCATGAAACCTATGCTTTAATAAGTCATAATAATAATAATAATAATAATTCTTTTGACAAGTACATTACATGATGACTCAAGTACATTAATGAAGACCGAACATAGTTACATTTTCCAACATCTAATAGTGCAATCGCTTAATACCAATGTTACAAATTTAGATAGCCTAGAATCAGAGACCTGATGATTTCAGTGCAAATGGCTTTTAACTTATAGAAAAATCCTCCAAGTGGAAAATAACGACGAGTTGGCTTGATCCGTGTCAAAATAATTTCGACCTTTGGTAATTACTTAATGATCTTTTAATCTCCATCGTCAAAAATATTTATTTTGAGGAAATTTCGTATTTTTCATAAAACCCATTTTTTATTAATCCAAAAATTAATTTTTTGAATTAATTTCCTCAAAATTTTGACTTTGACTTAACCACCAAGGTCCAAGGGCTTAATTTCTCTTAAAAAATCTATCTTTGGCTTGGTGGGGACCTCCAAAAGTTAACTTCTTTTTGATCCACGATATTTTTGGTCATTTTCCACTTGGAGAAAATTATTTTTTCTAAAATAATTTTTTGACTCCAAATTAGTTAATTTCTGGCTTAGGATTTAATTTTATTTTAATCAGAAAAATTAATTAATTGACACAAGAGGGGATTAATTAAATTTTCCACCTTCAAATATTTTAGCCATGTGTTTAAGTATGAGGGACCATGCGCCAAAATATTTTTCACATCAGATATTACAAATTCAATTGTCAAAGGGGGAATACACCTTTACAAATAAAAAATAATTACCCAATTCTGTGACACAACATGATTTAGTAGACTAAGTGATTTGTAATAAAATATTTAGTCAAATAGTTAAATTATTCCCAAACCACTTTTACAAAGACTTGATATAACATTAGGACTCACCTAAGACCTTGTCAATGAATTCCACCCTAGCTTTGGGGTTTAAGCTGGAGGAAAAACGATTCCGATTATTCGTGTTTAGAAGCTCACATAATGTGGCGAGGTTAAAAGACCTCCTAGGATGAAATTTGTTGCCAAAATTAGAAGCTTACCTAGGTGTTGTTACAAAATTAAACGATCATACAAGTCATTTACATTAAAACTTGCAGAATTTTGGTTTACAATGATACAACAATTTGCTGGCTAATGATTCAGAAGTTTGAAATTTTTTGTACAATGCTTCCTTGGATTTGTGACAAAATGAGTGCAACACTACCCCAATAGCCATACACAGCTGGTTACACTGATCTTACGTGTCCATGCAATCACAAATACCTAGATTAACCTACTTGAATTGCCACCACCGTTGCAGGATTTTGAATACACGCTCAGACAACTTGGAAAACAGTAGAATCACCTTTGTCGAGCAATTCAAAACTCGTCACACAGGCTACTAGAGTGCGTAGAGTTCACTCTTTTTTGTTCAAGAAGTCAGCTCTAACAACATATGACACTTTGCCAAGCAAACTACATGTCACCAATGGTCAAACTACTGCATGTGTCACACAATGTTCATAACTAACATGACAACTAAATAATGCACCCACAGGTGTATATAGTTGACAACCTCTAATCGCACTTGTACAATCTTCACATTCTGCCATAGATCCCCTCGCACAGGTACCACAAGACACTTAGTATTACCATATTTATTTGCTCGATTACCATATATTGACTTCTTGCACTCGATCTCTTCTGATTTACACCTGATCAACAAAAGTTTCTTTGTGCTAGGGACCAGGGTTTCTAAGATTGTGGCTTCTTCTTTTTCTTTTTATGTTTTTATTTTTTATTTTTCTAAGTTGACTAACAATCAATAATAAATTCAACTCCAGTACAATCATATACTCAGCCCTGGCCAACTGATGAGATCGACCTTAGTAAAAACCTTTTAAAATTTCGCCCTCGTGCCTCATTAATTTCAACCCTGGAGTGGCCTTCTCAGAATTTTTGGCTCAATGGAATTAATCTTCAAAACTCTCAGGTTGGCAGGAAAACTAGCTATGATATCACTGTAATATCCCTAAGGGAAATTTTGATAGTAGATACCACAAATGAACTTGAACAACAAAATAATTGCAAATAGACATACAACGAGCAATTTTATGCACGAATAAATGTCAATAAAATTACTGAGCCATTTTATTAATCCACTAGAAAGAGTACATCAGCATGAAGGAATAGTGGAACTTGGTCTTGCCAAGCAAGTGGAGCAAAACTCGAAAAAATATTTTTGACCAAAATGATGTGTGACCTTGACAATGATGTGGATGGCCCAGTAAGAACACTGCTGCAAACCTGCTTCTATAAGCCCGCTTTGTCCAAAACTCCACTGAAGCACCGTGAGATTTTTGGGTGAAATCTCCTCAAGAGTGTTGGGTTTTCATTCGACACCTAATAGCAAACCTGAGGGTTTCCGTCTTGAGGCTATAGAAGTTGAGAACTATGTTCTCCAAACCTCATAAATATAAAATATCAATAGTTTGAGATATCCTCAAATGGTCTCCTCTTCCTCTTTTATAGATTTGATGGACCCCTCTAGAAGCCTTTATTTTATTGTTATTTTAATCTCTTAGTGCCTTTTTCCTTCCTTTTATTTGAATGAAAATGCATTTTTAATTTGGGAAAATGGTAAATCAGTCACCGTCACTCCCGAGGCCTCTGAAAGTCACTTCCCACCATCTCGTCCTATAGATCTTCTTGTTCTGAATCTCTGATTCCAATGAGCTATTACACGAGGGTGTTCTGTCAATTATTCCTCCCGGAATGCCACATTAAGTGAAATTAATTGAGTTAGTGTTGGGTCCCTATAATACTAGTGATTACCCCATTACTATTGTAGTTATACCCTTTATTAATATTGTTGTGCCTCTATTGCCCCCATATTGTGCCCCATAGAATCCCTTTATTGTTATTTTTGTGGCTTTATATTATTATTGTTAGGTCGGTTGGTTTATATTGTGACTCCTTAGACTCCTATATATAGAAAGGAGGTTTTGTCATTTGAATCATCCAAGAATTGTTCATTTTGTAATGTAAAGGAGGTTGCCCC
>APFE031369215.1:197740-225919 GCA_000404065.3 Pinus taeda
GTGACTCCTTCATCCTATATATAGAAAGGAGGCTTTGTCATTTGAATCATCCAAGAATTGTTCATTTATGTAATGTAAAGGAGGTTGCCCCCTCAAAGAGGCTGAATTTTAAGGCGTTGATCTATCTTTTCTATCTTTTTCTTCAGCTGGTTTCATAACACATTATTCCTTACGAATTTGTCCAACTCTATACTGCAATGAACGCCTTGGCTACTGGGAGTTTTGACAGTTTCTTCAAGCCAAGCTCCATTGTATGCTTTCTTCTCACTGTGAAACTCCACTTTCATTCCTTTCGTCGATTCCATTCTGTCATTTCCTGTATACTGAACCAAGTCACGAACCCCTGTTTATCGCATCAATATCTGTAACTTATTGATTTTGGATCAACTAAATTAACCATAATTTTACTATTTTTTTAAATGATGAGAAAATTAATCATAACTCCGTTATTAAATGTTATGCTCTTATCCTGCAAGACGATACCAGAATAGCAAATATGCGAAGAAATATACCCAAAACATAGAACAATGAGAAATAACAAGTATTTTATTATTCAGAAAGAAATGTTCACTTGCCTCTTCGAGGGGGATACCTCCAATAGAGCATAGCTCAATACAAAATAAGCAACAATGCTCCTCGAGGGGAGTCTATATCCTTTATATAGGATTCATACATGCAATACCATGGGGCAATACCATAGTTCTTATTAATACCATCTATGTAATACCAAGGCCCATTTGCAACTAACTTGTGGTCCCTTCATTAAATGTGGGTTAACCACTTACAATTATTAATATAGCCTGCATTGTCTCTTTACTTAACTATAACTATGACTCGATCCTATTACATAAATAACAAGGCTAGGGTGGGACCCTAACATGCCCTCCCCCATAAGAATAGCCTTGTCCTCAAGGTTGAAGCTGTGGAAACTGTTGAAGAATAGTGGTTGGTTCTCAGGTTGCACCTTCTGGAGAGGTGTCTTTCCACTTGATGAGGACTTCCTTGATCATGCGGCCACACAGGTGCCATTCTCATGTGTCAAGAACCTATTCAGGTTGGAGCCAGATTGACCCTTCTTCATCCAGTTCAGGTAGACTGGTATGAATTCTGCAATTGTTCCCAATCACTTTCTTGAGGCATGAGACATGGAAGAGTGGATGGATTTTTGTTGTGGGTGGAAAAGCTAGCTTGTAGGAAACTTCTCCAATGTGCTGACATACTTGGTATGGTCCATAGAATTTTGCAGATAGTTTTTGAAAACCCTTGGCTTTGAATGATGTTTTCTTATATGGTTGCAGCCTCAAAAATACCTGATTCCCTTCTTGAAATTGGTGTTCTGAGCGATGTTGATCTACCTGTTGCTTCATGTGGTTTTGAGCTTGTTGAAGATTATCTCTAAGGTGGGCCATCATGGTTGTGTGGTTCTATAATAATTTATCCAATACTTGTACATTCGAGCATCCCTTGATATAAGAAGTAGGGGAAGGAGGGAGTTGACTATAAATTGTTGCATATGGATTCATTTTGGTGGTGGCATGATAGTTGGTGTTATACCACCATTCAGCTAGAGGTAACCACTGTACCCAGAGATGTTGCTTTTCTGAAGTGAAACACCTAAGGTAGGTTCCCAGACATTTGTTGACTGCTTCAGTATGACCATCAGTTTGTGGATGATAGGAAGTACTGAGATGTAGTTGGGTACCTTGTAGCCTAAAGATTTCCTACCAAAAGTTACTAGTGAAGACCGGGTCACGATCAGACACAATGGAAGTGGGCATGCCATGCAATTTGAAGATCTAATCCATGAAAGATTGAGCGACCAAGTCAGTGTAAAATGGTGGGGTAAGGCGCAAAAATGAGCAAACTAAGAAAGTCTATCCACAACCACCATGATGATTGACTTGTTTCCTGACTTTGGAAGACCCGTAATGAAATCCATAGAAACCTCCGTCCAGATTGAGGCCAGGATGGGCAACAGTTGTAATGTGCCTGGGGATTTGACTATTTCTCCTTTGTGGTGCTGATAGATGTCACATTTAGCTACAAAAGTAAGAATTTCCTTTTCATGCTTGCTCAAAAAAATGATCTTCGAGTGCGAGCATACATCTTATGAAAGCCTAAATGTCTTGTAGTGGGAGATGAGTGCAACTCCACCAAAATGCGGCTTTTGAGGGTGGATATTGGTGATATTACAACTTTGTCCTTGTAGCGAAGAATCTCATCCTGCCACAAGTAGCCCGTTGTGGAATTTAGATCCACCTATAATTTATTAATGAGTTAGGAGAGCTCGGGATGTGAAAACCATTCCTTGCGAGCCTCTTCTATCCATTTTGGAATGGGAAGGGAAATTACGAGCAGGGTACTTTCCTCCTCAAATTGGCGAGATAACACATCTGCTACAATATTTTCACGCCCTTTCTTGTAAATGATCTCATAATCATATCCCATCATTTTGGCGAGCCATTTATTTTTTTGTGGTGAGGATAGGCGTTGCTCCAAAAAATATTTAAGGCTTTGACGATCTGTGCAGATTTGGAAACGTCGCCCAATAAGTATGGTCACCAGGTATCTACTGCATGTAAGATGGGCATCATCTCCTTCTCATAGGTAGATTTTCCCAGATTCTTCCCACTTAGTTGTTGGCTCATGAAGGCCAAGGGTCAACCTTCCTGGATTAAGACTGTCCCAATACCCGTACCTGAAGCATCACATTCAATGACAAAAGATTTGGTGAAGTCGGCTAGTGCTAAGACTGGAGTGGAACATATGGCATATTTGAGAGCTGTAAAGGCCTGTTATGCTTCATAATTCCAGAGGAATGAATTTTTCTTGAGGAGTTGGGTGAGGGTCCTAGCAATACGACCATAATTACGGACAAATTTGTGATAGTAGCCTATCAGACCCAAAAATCCTCTCAGGCTCTTCAAGGTCTTAGCTTGAGGCCAATCCTACATTGCTTGGATCTTTTTGGGGTCCAAAATGACACTTTCACACCCCACAATGTGGCCCAAATACTCAAATTCTTCAATGCCAAAAGAAAACTTGGACATCTTGACAAATAATTTATGTTTGCACAGTAGTTGCTAGAGCAGATCTACATGCTGAAGCTGTGCAGCCGAGGTGCAACTGTAGATGAGGATGTCATCACAGAAAACAAGGACAAATTTTCTGAGATATGGTTTGAGCAGGTGGTTCATAAGGCTCTAAAAAGTGGATGGGGTATTACAAAGACCAAAATACATGACCAAGAACTCATAATGGCCTTCATGATTTCGGAAATTAGTCTTTGGAATGTCGACTTCTTTCATGCGAATTTGGTGGTAGCCTGAGCAAAGGTCGAGCTTAGTAAAGAATTTAGCCCCATTTAGTTCTTCCAGCAAATCATCGACAACCAGGATGGGAAATTTATCTTTCACTGTCAACTTATTAATGGCCTTGAATTCAAGACACTTACATCATTCCCCATCTTTCTTGAGCACCATGACCACTGGTGATGAATAAGGACTAATGTTGGGATGAATGATGCCTGCTTCTAAGAGTTCCTTGATTATTTTTTCTATTTCATTATTTTGGGCGAACGGATATCTATATGGGCACATATTTGGTGGTTGGGACCCTAGGACCAAAGTAATTCTATGATCATGTTCCCCTTGTGAGGGTGCAATCTCATGAGGCTTGTCAAAGACTGGTAGATTTTAGATCTATTGCATCTCAAGATGAATATGAAGAGAATTGGGTTCGAAGGCCTAGATGGAATTAAATTGAGCTATAACTCCATGGTGGCCCTTTTTTAACAATTTTTCCATCCGATGTGAGCTAATGATAGAGGGAGCTCCCGCTTGGAGTATGTGGAGGGTATGTGTGTGGTTGTTCTGCTTAAAGCTCATATATAATTCCTAGAAATCCATTGTGATTGGGCCAAGTGTGCGAAGCCATTCAACACCAAGGAAAATGTCGCACCCTCCCATGTTTATGGAAAACATGTGGGTCTTTAACTAATAATATCCGATTTGAAGTTTGACACTTTCACAGCGGCCTTCACATTTCGTTGTTCCCCCATCAGCAATTTGGACCTGGAAGTTAGAAACTGCTCGGACAAAACAATGCATTACTTCCACGACTCTTTGATGGATAAAATTATGTGTACTTCCACTATCAATCAAGACTATTACTGGGCAATGCTGAACAAAACCTCGGATTTTGAGAGTTTGAGGTGAAGAAATCCTAGCTAAAGCATGCAGCGAGATAACTAGTTCTTTAGGTACATTGTCCTGCTGGTTGTCCTCTTCCTCCTCCTCTGGTTGCTCAATTGGTGGGGCATCCTCCGATGAACTGTGATCAGTAGCATCAATTTGAAAAAATTTGGGCTCCTTGCATTTATTCCCGGGGGAGTATTTCTCATCATAGTAGTAACATAATCCTTGCTTTCTTCTTTCTACCATTTTTGTTGGTGACACCTTTTGAACCTTGAGTGTCTGGGTAGTGCTTTGAGCCTGTGGGGGGCAACCCTTGGTGATTAAATTTGGGTGATTGGACTGGGCTGCCAACACACGTTCAACTTCACAAGCTATTGTGCAAGCATGCAGCCATGAGCTAGGGTGGTGCAGTCAGATGTGGGCTTGTATGGCTTCTTTGAGACCACTGACAAAACATTCTGTGTAGAACTCATCTTGTAAACCTCCAGTGTAGAAAGGTAAGGCTTCAAAGGCTACAATATATTCATTCATTGTTCCTGTTTATCTGAGCTTAGTGAGACCACCCAAAATGTCAAATTCATGGTCAAAGCGATCCATAAGAGCTCTTTTGAATGTCTCCCAAGTCAAGGGCCTTCCATAGCAACATTTGCCATTTCCACCATTGCCATATTTCATTGTCCAAGTACATGATATCCACACTAAGATAAGTTGCATTATCTAGGATGTAATTCAGTGTGAAATATTGCTCCATTTGTGCTATCCATGCGGCCAGGTGAGAGCCATCAAATTTATACATGCCTAGCTTGGGTGGTCGCGGATGGGATTGTTGATGGGTGCCAAAGAGGTAAAGAGACTGGTTAGACTCACCCTCACTATTTTCATTGCCAATATATGCCTCCTCACGTGCCTCCACCTTGCCCTTAGAGAGTGTTGCAGTTAAATCCTTTAGTTGCGACACAACCTCTTTCAAGGTTGATTCAAGGTTGTCCATTCTCTCATTCGCCATAGCTTGAGCTCTAGTTTGTACCATGCATCGAGCCGATGTACTTGAAATTTGGGACTGGCAGAATTTTTTGGCACTAACAATTGAATGGTACCACCTTGCTCAACTCGTCGTCCTCATTCTTATGGGCTAAGTCACCAATAAGCGCCCTGGGGAGTCTTAGACTTTTTTTTTTTACTCCTAATGGATTTTTATTCCTTGCTTAGGAATATTGTGGTAGCCGAATCCCAGAAATGTCAATGCTGCCAAAAGTCCTGCAAAAATCACTCCAGGTGTAGGAAGCCACACACTACTTTGATCTGGATGGTGAATCTGATGGATCTGAGAGATCCGAATGGTTGATCTACTAGATCTGAATGGTAGAACTGATTACTGCGACAAATCTGATGGATCTAATACATTTGAATGCCTATTCTGATAGATCTAAACGACAGAACTGATTGCTGTTGTTGCGACAAAACCGCACTTGTGAGATCTGATCTGGCAAAGATTATGCATGATCTAGAGATAGATAAGGGAACTATGGTCTCCAAGAGTGTCAGGTGCTACAAATTGTAATATATATAAGGGTCTGACAGTAGTACTCGGCCCAATTTTTCAGGGCACTAGCCAAGAGGGATCAACCATACCCTTAGCCGTACAACCCGACTACACTATTGTACGCATGAGTAATTTCTCCGAGTGTTATTCTCAGTGTACTATAGCAGCAAGACGGCCAATAGTTTATCTATGGCAGGGTTTCAAGGGAGCTAGGGGGGCTTCCGATATACCCAGAGGGTACATGGAAGACAGTCTGTGTGCGGTTCTGTCTAATGCGCTACTACTCGAAGGGGTACCCACAGGGGTTACAAGAGTGTCCAAGAAGCGTCACCACCTCTTGTGTTTCCTACGTGCATGCCTCCCCAAATCCACAAGTTTATGTGCTCAATGATAGATCACGTGGTTTAAAGACGCCGGAAAACATCTCTGGCCAAAAAAAAAATTGCTAAAAATTGGAGATCCCACTGGCCCTGGAAAGCGCTCTGATACCACTTGTTATGCTCCTAACTTGCAAGACGATACCAGAATACCAAATATGCGAAGAAATATATGCAGAACAAAGAACAATGAGAAATAACAACATTTTATTATTCAGAAAGCAATGTTCACTTGCCTCTTCAAGGGAGCAACCTCCAATAGAGCAAAAGCTCAATACAAAATAAGACACGATGCTCCTCGAGGGGAGTCTTTATCCTTTATATAGGATTCATACATGCAATACCATGGGGCAATACCATGGTTCTTATTAATACCATCTATCTAATACCATGGCCCATTTGCAACTAACTTGTGGTCCCTTCATTAAATGCGGGTTAACTACTTACAATTATTAATATGGCCTTTATTCACTCTTTTCTTAACTTTAAGTATGACTCGATCTTGTTACATAAATAAGGGGTTAGGGTAGGACCCTAACATTAAACCAAACCAGCAGTGATGATAGCTATCTCTTCTTCTTTTTACATGGTGCGAAAACCTAACATAACTCTGTCATTAGACCAAACCAGCAGTGATGACAGCCATCTATGGCTGCTATAGGCCAATGCAGGCTTACTCATCACCATGCCCCCTGACACAACCAAATGATGCTCTGTAATGGGGCAAGCTTTCACTCATGCCAATTTTTTTTGGGTCTTGGGCGGTTAACCTGTTTCCTTGAACTCTTAGCCAAGAAAAAACAGTTTTAGACATACTTCAAGAGTGTGAGACTTCTTTTTCAGTTGCACTACTAAGTTTTTTTTGGTCAAACCTTTCTTCACCTCCAGAATGGTTTCACTCCTATCATCCACTACTAATTCATCCAGTTCATACCTATTTTTAGAATTAAGAAACTTTATAATATTGTTGGTTGTAGCAGACATCTATCCCAGTTGAGTATTTATATTGGCAATTATCTAATTTGCATTTTCCATCAACTCCTTTTGCTAAAAAATAATTTGGATACATGGCCATATTTCATCAATATCCTCTATGATGTTGTTCTATATAATTGCCTTGAGATTACTAAGAGTGTAGCCAATGGAAGATTTCGTTTCTAACTTCTTCCATGCTTCTATTTAATTTTGAGTTGTCTGAAGCTCCACTACATGAAAAATGTCATATTTCTTTTGATGATACTCTAGTATTTATACTTGATCATGCAATTTCTTAGTCTCTTCAATCTATAATGACATATTTTGGTCTGCATTAGTGAACTAGTCTGCAGCATCTCTTGTACTGATCTTAGCAGATATGGCACTCGAAATGACTATGATAGGAAGAACTTATAAAGGAGTAGTATGTTTAATAGCCTTCTCTTTTTCCTTGATCAATTTCTCCATTTGCTTAATCTATTCAGTCTGCTCCATGATGAGTTTCATCATATCTGCCTTTTGAGTCTCTATTTCTGCAATATCCTTAGCTAGAGGATCTTTAGTAGCTGGTAGTTTTAACTGCTTCCTTAATGCTGCTATATCCAAATTCTCCTTTTTGATCGGCTCCTCTGTAGCATTTATGTTTGCAGGACCCTAACCTAGTTTGATTACCAAATCTTCCAATGTTTTAATCTTGGTATCTTTTGCAAGAGAAGAAACTCTCTCCATATTTAGTTGTGACTAGACATTTGCTAGTGTAACCTGTAATTTGGAAAATGTCACGCCATTGTTAGTGACAGTATAGAAAATCATTTTCCCTATTTTCTTATGCATCTCCACTTGCTCAATGGGATGTATATCCTTGACATCAAACTCAAAATATGTCTTTTTGTAGTCTGATGTTCCCTTGGGCTAAGGAACTTGTGCTTTAAGGAATGCCATCTACATTTTCCCCTTCTTTGAGTCAAAGGGTGACAACAACCTGCTTTGGGCAACAAAAGTCTGCTTGCAAAACTGGTTGTAAGTGTTAATCTTCAATGTTTCATTTCTAACTTTTATTTCCTTGAAGATATCCATTATGCTCTTCTCTGCCTCTCCTGAAGTAGATGTATCTATCTGCATTATTTTTTGCTATTCTTGTGAAGCTGAAGAGCTAGTACAAGACTATGTATATTGATCAACCACTAATGAAGAAAGAAGTGGCTTACTAGTGGTGATGATAGTCTACTGCTCTGAATCTTTGTTAAGTCTTAGTCTGGAACTAAGCTTAGCCTTATTTCTGTACATAATTTTAAACTCCTCACTGAAAATATCAGTCCCCAAAGGGGACTCTTCCTCTCTACTCCTCCTAGTTGTCTTCTCCTACATGGTAGGAGTCTGCACTATTGATGAGGAAACCTGTTGTTCTTA
The DNA here is from genome assembly GCA_000404065.3 of Pinus taeda. NCBI lineage: Eukaryota > Viridiplantae > Streptophyta > Pinopsida > Pinales > Pinaceae > Pinus > Pinus taeda. Next base: position 206,242 of record APFE031369215.1, read on the forward strand.
TGCCTCCTGTAAGGTGTTCTCAACCCACTGTAGTTGATTCTTGTACTTTTCTATTTCTGACCTGGGTGTCTGAAAATGAGTAGACTCGGGTTCTACCCTTAATCTAGAAACGATCCCTAATGGATCATAAGACCATGTAAAATTGATATTGAACTACATTTCTTTCAAAAGTTTGTTTGCCTCTTCCCCTGCCACCCTATTGTTGGAAATGAAAGGGCCAACCTACGTTTTTATCTTAGATTAGGAATTTTTATTGGAAGCGACAAAGTGGATTTCATCCATGTTTATCATCTACCTGATGTACTCCAAGGAAACAATCCTCATTGGGATGAATTTCGGTAGCTTATTAGGTGGGAGTTCACATCCAAAAATCCTTATTTTTGTATAATTTTCATACAGGTACTAGTCCCTTGTCTGAACTTGTTCTAACAACTGCAACACCCTTTTGATCTCTTCGCTAATTCTTGGTTCAGTTTTTCTACTTAGGAGGCCTATGGATGCATGAACAAACATCTCAGTAAACTGTTTGTAAGTGTACTATTTTTGCTCCTTCATGACTAGAGTAGTCCAGAAAATGACTCGCTGCTAGTTTCCCTTCTCATCCAACTTTTGCAAAGACAACTTCATGTTGTCCCCCTGAAAGTATAGGAACATGTAGAATAAGACAGAGGAATATTTGAATACCTCCTTCGTTGGAAAATTAACCAGTTGCTGATGAATGGACTCTACAAGAAAATGTATGAAATTAAATGCAATTGAGGGCTTCACATCAGTAGAGAAGATGGATAAAAATCCTATAATTTCCTCATCTACCCATTGATTAGAGTAGTAGCCAAGGAGGTAGGAAATGATGGTGATAATATGCTTGGCTCTCTTAGGGAATATGGAGGAGGGATAAGCTAGGATTTTCTTTAGTAATGCAGCATCTTGTGTTAAAAATAGTTCAAGAATTTGGGCTGCCTTGGCAAAGTCAATTTTCTGGTATTTTTCAACTAGTGCTTCATAAGAAAATGGGGTGAAATTCTCACACTTGGGGGCTTGCATCATTTGATCAATGTCCTGAGGGGTTATGGCAAAATTAATTTCTCTAGTGAGGGTGACTATGACCCTTAAGCTTGGCAAGTATGAAGCATGACATTTTCTAATGAAATCACAGGTGTTGTGGGTACGAGGAAAGATGTAATGAGGTAGGTTTGACTCTGACAACTGGATATCATCTAATTTATCAATGTATTTCTCTTCGAGCTAGCAGTACATCTCGAAGAGGTGAAGCTCACATAGTGTCTCATGAATTTTGTAGTCTTTGTTCGCCATAGGGACATGGTGAAGATCTACAGGAGGATAGGTTAGAGGATTGACAATTTCCTCACGTCCTTTGTCCTTTGGAGGCATGTTAGTGATGGTTGAGAACAAGAGTAAAAATGGGTTGAAAGTATACAATTCACGGATAGACAGAAGTTTCTAGGATAGGAATAGAAGGAATAATCCATGATTAGATAGATATTGTTGCTAGCAATTGACAATGTTAGGATTAGGCGAGCAACCTATAATCAAATCAATTATCAGTGATAAAACATGAATTTAGTAACTTGTTCATAGAGAGGAAGGAGGCTTATATAGGAATTTTTTTTTCTTCCGTTGGTGACGTGGGTCCGTTGAATTAATGGATGAGAAAATTAAATTCTTAATGCGCTGATTCTGGAGGGAACAAATATGATTTGATGGAGTTTAACAGATGGCTTAGGCGACAGAAGAGGAATGGCGGAAGTGCAACGGTCGGGTAACTGGTATCGGGAGTAAGGAATCAACTTTTTAGAGAGGGGAGGGGTGAATGGTTTGTGGTTTTACTTATGGGGGGTCTGAAATTCTATGGAGCTACCATGTACAAGCGGGCGCGGTTTGGTATACCACCCATTGCGGACCCCTCCCCCCCCCACCCCCGACGATAAAGATTGGATGGCGAGGGGGGTCCGAAATTGCATGTGGGCCATCGGATGTGGGAAGACGGGTGGATATGAATTGTGACATGGCATGGAATCAACCATGATGTGACGGGATTTCTTGGTGGAGTCGGGAATTGATGCAATATGGTGTTGGGAAATGCGTGCTATAAGAGGGGTATTAAACTTAGGGAAATGAGAATGAAGGGAGTTATGAGCAGAGGGGTTATATGGGATTAAAACTTAGGATAGTATTAATACTTAGGGATAGGGACTTAGAACTTATTAATAGTATTAATACCCAAAATTAACATCAAAACCATAGAGTAAATGTTACTCTTTTTTTTTTTCTTCTGCACATGAAAACACATTTGATGTTTGATTATGGAACATTTAGACTAGCAGTATGTGCATTTTCAAAAACATAAAATGAAGCCTTCCTTTTCTTTTGCTTCCCTAGCATTTTATTTTCCTTTTGCCTTCTTTATTTAGGGTAGCTAACACCTAACATTTTATTGATATGGATGCCTATAAAACATCAATTTTTCCTACATTTTATCTTTTCTTTCTCTTGCATCCATATCCTAACTTAACATTTTAAAATTATTTTGACTATTATGCTAACTTATCAAAACTAAATAATGTTACAACATTGGCTCCATATGGGGACTGCTTCCCCATGTTGGATGCAGAGAACAAGCAGATCCAAGTGCCTTCTCCTCGGGACTATGGAGTCTTTGCTGAAACAGGTACTAACTTGATATTTTCAAAAGTAAAATAAACTCTCAGAATATTTACATATGATGAATGAATGAACAATTAACATTGAATGTAATGTTTCAAGTACCTCCCATTGACAGGCAATGAGGAATACCCTCCTTCGAGATTATGTAGGATAAATGTATTATTCCCTTTGACTTCTGAAATTCTGAATGGACCAAACTAGAGGTTTTTAAAATTTGCATGTTTACCTTTGTCTTCTCTCCTTGTATCCCATCTGAGTACTATGTCACCTTTCTTGAAATTTCTTTCTTTAGCCTTTCTGTCAAACAATTCTTTTATCTTGTTCTGATATTTCCTTATCTTCAATTGAATTTCATCCCTATCTTCATTCAACTCAATAAATTGAGTAATAATTCTTGAGAAATCATCTTTTTCTTCATAGGATTCCTGGAGTAACCTCATGACAAGTAAATCTAAATGAGTAGGAAAAATGGTTTCCTTCCCATAAACTAATTGGAAAGGATACTTTCCTGTTGATCTCTTAGGAGAAACTCTATTTTCCAAAATGGCATGAATAAGATGATTGTCCCAACTCTTTTCATGGTCTTCAAGAGTCTTCTTAATGACCTTAACTAAGCTCTTGTTGGAAGACTCTGCTAGTCCATTACCCTGTGGATAGTATGGTGTAGAATGATGTAAAAGGATTGAATATTTTTGACAGAATTCAATCATTTTAATGCTACTGAAAGATGTTGCATTATCTGTAACAATCTGTTGGGGACATCCAAATCTTGACAGGATGTTTTGTTCAATAAATTTAATTACAACAGTATCAATGGTATTGTTCATAGGAATGGCTTCTACCCACTTGGTGAAATAGTCTGTAGCAGTTAGAATCCATATATGTTGATTGCTTGACTGTGGATGAATTTCCCATATAAAGTCTAATCCGCATTGTAGAAAAGGAGAATCAATTGATACTGGAACCAAGGGAAGTGCTGGAAACTTCTATTTTCCTACAAACATTTGGCATGGTTTGCAATTTATTACTCTTTCTCCAACCTCTTTGAAAAGTGTGGGCCAATACAAAACTTCTTTTAGAATTTTGTAGGTTACTGCTCTCCAGACATAGTGTCCACCACAAAACCCTGCATGGAACTAAACTATAATTCCCTTTGTTTCATTTTCAGTTAAGCACAAAACAAGGATATTAAAAGGGTGTTTCCAGTATAGATTAGCATTAATAATGTAGTATTTCACTGCTTTAAGCTTCAGAGCTTTGCACTGTTTCAAAGTAAGATCAGCTAGACATTGAAAATTTCTAAGAAACCGCACAATATCATAATACCAATTAGAAAGTAGATACTTGTGATATATGTGAATAGGAATGACTTGATTTGAAGGAAGAGGTTCTTGTGGATTCTCCCCTGATGATATTTACGAAACCATATTAATCCCCAATACTTTGCAGTTGGATTCAACTAAAAATTTGGCTAGGCCTTGGCCTTTTACTAGCTTTGTGGGTTTTATTTCAAGGTCAAATTCAAGAAGTTTAGCAATCTATCTCCCTCTTCTCCCATCATTATCATGTTGATTCAAGACAACTTTAAGAGCATGATTAGGGATGTAAGCTATGATGTGCGAATGTAGGACATAGGTTCTAAAGGCTTTGAAGGCTAGAATTAAGGCATAAGATTGTTTTTCAATAATATAATACCTAATTTTAGCATCTCTGACTACTTTTGAAAAGAAGGCTATGGGTTGGTCATCACCATTTGTATTCTTTTGTAAAAGTACAATAGCTAAGGTTGTTTCGGATGCAAAAGAAAATATGATAAAGGGTGAAGAATAGTTAGGGCTAGCTAATGTAGGGGCCTCAGATATGGCCTTTTTGATCTGATCAAAAGCATATATAGTAGAGACTATCCATTTCATTTCATTAATTTTCAGAATTATATATGTTATATCTTTAACTATATCGGCATAATTTGGGATGAACCTTCTAAGAAAATTGATCTTTCCAAGGAAGTTTTGAATCTCTTTCTTATTCATTGGTAGAGACAGGGTCTGAATTGCTGAAACTCTTTTTCAGCCAATTATAACTGCCTCCTTCGAGATTATATGCCCTAGTAATTTCCCTTCACAACAAACAAATATTTCTTCAAATTGATGGACATGCCAAATTTCCAGCACCTGTCAAAAACCTTGCTCAAGTGTTTTAAATGACTTTCGTCAAAATCAGAGAAAATAGTTAAATCATCTAAATAAATGACAATAAATTCAGATGTTTTACCTACAAATGCTAAATCCATAACTCTCTAGAAATTCTCTCCAGCATTGGTTAACCCGAATGGCATTGTAGCATACATAAATGTACCCCAAGGAGTGGTGAAAGCAATTTTGTCTTGCTCAACTTCACTTACCATAATATAGTTATAACCAGAAAATCCATCTAGTACAAAGGTCCTATTGGAACTTGAAATGTTTTGAAGTAAAAAGTCCATTTTGGGCAATGGATAGTTATCCTTTAAAGATGATTTGTTCAGATTTTGGAAATCTACACATAGCCTAATCTCACCATTCTTCTTCCTAATACGAACTAGGTTGGCTACCCAATTAGAATACCTTAAAGGAACTATGATGTGAGCATCAAGCATCCTTTTTAGTTCCTTCTCAATGGTTGGAAATAGTATGGGATTAATTCTTCTTGACTTCTACTACAAGGGTTTTTCTTTTGGTTTCAAAGGAATCTTATGCTCAATCAAATATGTGTCATAAGTTTTCAATTCATTATAAGACCAGACAAAAACATATTTATAGTTCTTAAGAAGATTCAAGTATCTGACTTTAACATCTGAAGGTAAAGTTGAAGATAATTGAACGTTTCTCACAACATCCAAAGTCCCAATATTACATTCTTCGATTTCTTCTTCAGGTGAGTGAAACAAGGAATTTTTATAGAAATCATTATTATCAAATAATTTTTCCAATGGGACTAATCCTTTAGGGATAAAATTATTAGATAACTAGATGATATCGTGATCAAGAATTTTAGGACTAAATGAAGTTTCTGGATTTTGTTGATTTAATTCTAGAATATCATTTTAATCTCCTTCAATTTGCATATTTGAGAATTCATCAATAACTTGAAGGAAAGATTTCAACTGTTCATGATCTTCGAAAATCTGCTAGTGTTTAAGCTTATCAGGAATTGGACTTGGATTTGGTATTCTAGGGATACTGGCTCAGGGATTTTGAAGGAGATTGCTGAGATATCTAGTGAATCAGCATGCATGTTTTCATCTCTGGGAATAATAGTTACCTTAAAACCTTGGAATAATTTTTCAATTGTATCCCAAGTTTCATTTTTATATGACCTAAGCCTTGGGTGTTTAGTCTGACATATATTTCTAACCTGGTTTACCATGAGCTCAGAATCAGAAAATACACTCAAGTTTTAAACCTTTAAACTTCTAGCTAACTCAAGACCAAGAAGAAAAGCCTCATACACAACCACATTATTAGTATATTCAAATTGAAGTTTACATGACTGAGTTACGCTTTCTTTACTTGGTGATATTAGAACAATTCTTGCTCTTGCTCCTTCCTTTGAGCAAGAGCCATCAAAATAGATTTTCCAAATATCTGATTCTAAAAATTTAGGCTAGGAAACAATATTTTCAATGGAAAGATGAGTGTTTGATGCATTTTGTGAAGACAAGTGAAACTAACCAAAATCCTAGTCTACTGCATAGATAGGGTGGTTCCTTCCTTAATCAAACCTGCAAACAATATGAAGGAAATGGACTTCCCTATATAAACTTAAATGCTCACCTCCATAGACTGGGATAGTAGCAAAAGACATGTCCATATAAAGTGATCCTCCAAGTTTAGCACAACATGATCTAGATAGAAGCATGCCAAACTTGGCAGGATTATCAGTGACAACAATGTCTAAAACTATACTTTTGATAGGTATTTGAGCTAAGGTCACAACTAGGTATTCGATCAATCCTATGCATGGTACTTTCTTTAAGTCAAAGGTGTAAAGGTCATTATAAAAATGGGTGACTTGTAACTAATACTCTTCCATTATTACCTTTTGTTGGGCAACGGATCCCCCCATAGCAGGTTTTTGGGGCTTGAAGCCTAAATTTGGGTCAGGTGTAATGAAAAGACACCGCAAAATGTGGGCGTGGAGCGCAAGAGTCTAGGTTTTTCCACCCTAAGATAATGTAATTTAATGTAAAGTGTGTCGGCCTACCCATTGTCCGCGGACCATGGGATTGTATAAATATAGCGAGGCTCTAAGTGTAAAGTCAGTCTTAGTTTTGGAAAAGGAACAGATAGATGCGAAGGCATGGTTAGAAGATACAAGGGAATCTAAAGTGTACTGGGTTGTATAGGTAGGTAGAGGCTCTGCAGTTGAGTGTGCAGAGGCCTAGTAGAGTCTGCAGCTAAGTGCACAGACCCCTGCAGCTAAGTGCATAGGGTAGAGTTAGGTCTGTAACTAAACTTGAGTATTAATAAAGATAAGATTGATTCAGAATATTGTGCATATTTTTGTAGATCTATATTTCCATGTTCTAGTTATCTTTATGCATTTATATTACTTTTAAGTACGTACGCTAATTTAAAAGTTGAACAAAGTAATAATAATATTGGGCCTGCGTAAACTAAGAAATAATATAATAGCGTAGTAAGGATCGGATCAGAATAACACGACATTCACAAAGGGTGCATAGGTTGCAAAGAATAGAAAGCTACGCAGAGTAGCGCAACACGTAGATTAGGATCGCGAACCTCCAGAACCCTCATCAAGACAACCTTAGGGTGCGGAAACCTAGTTCCAGCACCCTCCCATACTACTTTGGGTGAGACCTGAGTCCATGCTCCGCGTACTGTTGCCAAAAGGGCCATTAGTACTGGGATTTGCTTGGCTAAACTCACTACTAAACCTAGGTTAGGCCTCACGTAGCCAACAAATGGTTCTGTTGTCAGGACTGGAATCTACCTAAGGGATGTCTGATGTCATGCCACTGGAACCCAACAAAGAAGGAAATTGAAGAGTGGTTGGACAAGAAGATTCATGAGTTCACGACATAAGAAAATAGAACCCAGCAGGTATCCGAGAAAAGGTGGCTGGATCATTACGTTTATATAGAAATCCACGAGATCTTCTTTGCATCCTTTCCTTCTGAACTGTATGAGTAGATCGCAAGGTTAGCCGATGACCATGGAACATGTAAACTAAACCAACCGATAGTGTGGACTCTGTAATTAGTGCGCAGACTAGAGGCATCAGATGATAAGATCACATAAGCTGTGAACCATTGGCTCGACCAGATAATAGGGTATTCATCATTGAGTTTACGGTAGACACGATCGTGAGCTACAGTAAAGCAGAATGATGTTTTCTCAAGGGATTGTGACGTAAGTACATTAAATCTTTGAATACTTGGATTAAGATGTTGTTATGTGAACAACAGGTTATGCGAATACATTAATGTTTGGAATGACACAGAGCGGAAAGATCTACAAAGGTAGTGGGGAATTAGGAAAAGCCCCTTAATTTCACCTTCGCGAGCGAGCGAGGAGGAGCTCGCTTGAGTCTCTCCGAGAAGTATGGTCAATTTGATAAGATAGCGCATTCTGCAGTTACCACCTCTACCCATGCTACCACCCGCTTCACCTCCTTCACCTCCATCTCCAACACACTCCACCTCCACCAACCTTGCAGTTCAGCATGGCAATCGCGATCAAGCTACCCCTATTCAGAGGAGTAGGGAATGAGGATCCAGACCAGTTCTGGTTCATGGTAAGAGCAGTGTGGGAAGCGCAAGGTGTCATGGACGACAAGATTAAGAAGGCTACATTGGTGAGTCCGCTCTAGGATTTCACGTTGACATGGTATATCAAGCACTCCAATGATCACCGAAATGTAGGAATAACAAAGATCTAGAATGTGCTAAATAGAGAGTTTAGCCAGCCAAAATCAGAGACACACTCAATCATCAAGTTTAAATAGATCGTGATGCTTCCAGGCGAGACCCCTTGGGATTTGGATTAGCGACTAAAGAGTATGGTCTGTGAGGCTAATATGATGCTCAAAGATGCAAAGCATCATGCATGGTTTGTAGCATCTCTGACACAACACCTGAGGACAACGCTATCACAACAGAAAAGTTCTACCCAGGCCGAAGCATTGGAAATGGCAATGAGGTTGCATGAGACTCTAATACAAGATATGGGGCTGGGAATTTCACAAATCCATGTGCAACTACAAAATCTATGGTTGGAAATGCAGAGCTTGAAGTAAGATAGGGCACTACGGGTAGAGGTGTGCAAGTGTGGTGCATAAAATGTAAAGGCCAGGGCCATGACAAGGACCAATGTCCAATATTCGCAAACTACTTGGAAGGAGGGGGGCCAATGCCATTGAGACTGGAGGCACAAGCAGGGCCAAGTGTGACGCCCACGTTATGGTGCATGATCTATCAGGTAGGAGGAAAACACATGACAGATAATTGTCATTTGTTGTAGAAGTATACGCAAACTCCCCAGTAGTTGTTTTGTAATTTCTACAGGTCAGTAGGCCACAATGACTGTACTTGTCATAGCTACGAGTTAATGATGGATCGGACCCTAGCCTAGAGAATGCATATAGAAACGTGAGGCCTCGACCCAGCTGCAGGGATGGTGCTCACTAGATTTGAGGGGCTAGTTCGAGGACGAGGAGGAATGGGACCAAGAAGGGGCCGCAAATAGTTAATTTGCTACAATTGCGGTGGACCAGAGAACTATGTCCGCAATTATACCAACCCAATGAGAATATCTTGTTTATACTGTGCTCAGTTCGATCATCAAGTAGTAGATTGTCCTATGTTGATCACACAGATGCACAAGAAAGGGGTACTCCAACCTCCTCTAACTCAAAATATCCAAATGATGAGGTCTAAACTGTGCAAAGAAGACCCAAATGTGAACATGATGCTCAGAAGCGATACAACCACAGCGGAGGATAAGGGGAAGCAACCCAAGGAAGATACATGGGTTCGCAAGGCTCCTACAAAGGAACCTAAGTTTGACTTAGAACGCACAAAGGAGACGTTCATGGAAGCTACGAAGAGCTTTGCAGAGGCCTCCACTTAAGGTAGTAAGGATCCACCAAAGCTAGGAATGGATCCTTCTATGCTTACTACCTTTTTGGAGACATCCATGAAACTATTGCATGACAATAAGGTAGTTAAGGGACTATAGGAGTTGATCACCAGGTGTGTGGGGTCAAGGGAACCATGCATGGTCCGCAAATTGGGGAAGCATACATTGTGCACCAAGAGGGAAATGAGATTGACGGCTTAGATTAGCGAATATGAAATGGATCAGGTAATCCTAGACCTAGGTTTGGACGTGAATGTATTACCAAAGAAGACATGGGAAGATATGGGCAGGCCTACATTACAGGGGTCCCCTATTGAATTACGAATGGCGAACCAACAAAAGATTTTTCCCATGGGCAATTTGCAAGGGGTAATAGTTGATATCGAAGGCACGAGCACACAAATGGACTTTGAGGTAATAGAAATTTTCGATGACAGCAACCCATATCCCGCATTGTTAGGAATAGAATAGGCCACTAATATGAATGGAGTCATCAACTTGAAGAAGTGGAAGATGATATTCGAGAAAAAGTCCCTACGCATAGTAGTCCTACTGGACCCAGTCGAAGGAGCGCACTACATTGAACCAGTGCACAACGATGAAAGAAATGATGAGGTAGATTGTATTTACTAGATAATGACGCAAGACCAGGATTGGGTGAACTCGACTGTCGATGGGAGAATCTTGTCAGAGCGCAATAGCTCTTATACTTTAGATTCAGAGGAAGAATTAGAATGCTAACAGAACCGGTTGCATGAAGTGACAAAACTAAATTGCAACATGATTATTAGATCACTGTGTTACATGATGACAAAGGCAAAGGAACTACCAACCTATGATGGAGTGACACCGGTGGATGAATTCCTAGACAAATTTGAAAGCGTAGTACTAGAATAGCAGCGGTACGGTGCATTGGGATGGGTGATGTGTGCAACACCCTCTCGATGGTGGAGTACACATCAGGAGATCATTGTAAACTGGTGCGAATGTAGAAGGTAGATGAGCTTGCAGTTTTGAAGCCCCCAATGTCAAACGAGACCAAGGTAGCCATGACGAAGCAACTTGTGTGCCCACTTGTGTCGATGGGTGTGAACATGTGTCGTGTAGTCCACACAAGCACACCCCAAACTAAGGATCAAAAATTAGAACTAGATGCAACAACAAGAAAAGCGACGTGCCCCACAAATTTTCCACGTCAAAGCATTCAAAAAGCTATGCTTAATCATGAAAAGAGTTCACCAGGAAAGATGAACTGATTGGGACCTGTGCATACCAGCGATTCGATGGGCCTATAACGCCATGAGCAAAATCCTGAGCGTGGAAATGATCCCAACATTGACGAGAAGAGATGAAACCATGAAAGTAGAGAAGAATCCCCATACAACAATTCTCATGGTTGGGACAGTATGTGAGGACTCGGGTAAAGCAATTATGCAGTTATAGGAAGCCATTTGGTGAGGGAACTTAAAACTTCGTGAAAGCAAAGAAGATTGGGTATGGCTGAGAAAGACAAGCATGATATTGGATGGAGAAATCAACAAAGTGGAAACTAAAGTCACGCGAGCATGTTGTGCCAAGAAACTAAGCACAATGGGACAAGGTATAGCTAGCCATACTACTGCATTAGAAGAATTTGAGACCCTACTACCATGGTTGCGATTGCACTTTACTAAACAAAGTAAACAAGGGAGCCACCATACAAGGAAGAATGCAACACACTAATGGACACAAGGGTAATTGAGGGGTGCCCTTGGACTGGGCTGGCAAGTAAATTGAAGACTCACACCAGTGGTGCGACCACCTAACTATCCATAGGAAGCACAGTTTGATCACTCCAAGCAGTTGAATGAGAGCCCGGGACTATAAAAGAGTCTGTATGGGCACTGCGCAAGACAAAGGTTGTGCAGAGGATCGGTATGTCACAAGGATCATGGTCGTGCATAAAGGGTTGCATTGTCATGCGAGTAGGTTGGGAAGTGACCTTTGGTGTCATTATTCATGACAATATGTCCAAGTTAAGGCAACGAGGAGTGGATGGCAGGCAATTAAGACATAGAGTCAGAAATAGATTTGGGACGATTTGCTACCACAAATGCATTAATGACTCAGAAATGGGGGGAACTATCAAATTCAAATTCAAAGGATGCTATAAAACTACCAAGGTAGGCCATGAAACAACACTTGTTTTTTTGAGATTTGAGTTGTCAAAGAGAGCCCACAGTGTTGAGCACTAAGCGGTGTTTGAGCCTCCAAAGTCACGGAAAACTACAGACAATGCAAACAAGATGACAACTACCAAGAGAGGTGTGGGCTTTGTCGAAAGTACTGCCAAAGAAGATGACCATTGCCCTTCACTACAGGTGGGACCACAAATTCCGAAATTGCCCCAGACGTCAAGAACCAAGAAGGATCCATAGGCAGTGGGACCAGTCCACATATCCCCGCAAAATCCGAGGTTCGATAAACTATCTATGGAAGACAAGGGAAAAACTATTAATCTTGAGGATCTCCTAGTCTTCATATAAGAAATCGAGGCGAATGAGGAAATGGAGGATGACATTCAGCCAAGTGCGCGCTAAAGCAAAACTGCCCAAGTATGTCCCCCTATGGAAAGGGAGATTGAAAGTACCCAAAGATTTAGATGTCATTAAGAGCGCACTCTAAACCCCATTTCTCCCAGATGGAATTCTGTTTGAAGGATTAGTTTTGGACCGCATACCCACAATAAAATTTGAAGATTGGGACCTTGTGGACATCGAAAAGTTCCCACATTTGGAAACTAGCCAACTCATGAAACAAAGGAAGGAGGGGTCAGATACAGCGCTAAATCCACATAAATGGTTGCACGGTGTGGAGGAGGCCATCCTACTCCACCTACTATGGATTCCAAACTATCACCGGGAACCAATCATGATATTCGTCGTCAGGGAACTGCTTTTCCTAGTGCATGATGGATACTTATTGCTGGAGGAGCCAATTCCCATCACGGTGGAGCTTATTCATAGGATTTCTCAGCTTCTCTGTATGAGAAGGGACCCCACAGAAATAGCTAGCCAAAGCGGAGACTTGGCACTCATAGAGGCCATGAAGAAGAAATACAAGTTAGAGAAGAAGCAAAGAGGTTATATCATTACTAGCGTTCAAGAAAAAAGGGTGCGCATAGCCACCCAACTACTGGCAGGAAAAGTGATGAGAAAATGTTGGGGCAATGAAATACCAAGAATAGTCATCGCACTAGCCAAGCAATGCACCGAGGGGGTAGAGTTCAACTAGGTGCAGTTCCTCTTTGAGGAGATCCTGATGAACTGCAAGGAGGCCCAGGAGCAGGTTAAGACCTTCCACTACACGTGGTTTCTCTTATCCATCTTGTTGGTCATAGGGGAATTGCCGGAGTATAGTCAATTTCCTCCTCTTGATTAGGACTTACCAGAGGTAGTGAAATACATGCCGTTATGGGCAACAAGGGATGTTATGCAGATCCATGAGACCAAGATCTTTTGGATACTTATGAAGGCAAGCATACGAATGGGGATCAACAAACGGTTGTGCCTATCACCCACGACATACGACAGTCTGTAGAGCTTTGCAAACTTTAAGGTAGATATGCACAATGTGTATATTAGGGCACGAAAGGATCCGGAGTAGAAATGGACCAAACTCTACTTCATCGCAATTGATGACACTGTGTTGGCAGTGCTTGACTCATCATCACTCGAGTGGTGTATCCCAGATCTGGCAGTGTACGATGAGGTAGCGATACAAAGATAGAAGGATGTCACCAAGTTGTTGGCACAACAGAAGTGGAACGAGAAATTTGCTAAGGAGGTAAGGGCTTCTCGTGAGGTAGGAAAAACAAGATTGCAGACAGAGCAGCAATAGCACTGGCAACTGGGGCAACAATGAAGAGGCTCGGATTTGACAATAGGATAGGGGACAGATGACACGACAAAAGGTGTGGACCTGAGAACGACATTAACACAACTGATATGACCATGTAGTATGTAATGAATAGGACCATGGAAGTAGACCAAGGCATCCAAACTGGATGGGGAGCCTATTACACTGACAGAGGGTGATCTATATGACATCGATGACACGGTTCACGAGGTCACTAGGGAAGTGCTCCAGGAAGAAATGGTAGAGCAACAGACTGTGTTGGAGGCCCTCAAGGCACAACTTCAGGGACTTTAGGTGCGACCCCCATAAGGAGGAACGATAGTCACCTATAGTGCCATGGAAACATCGGCAATAGAGCAACTATTGTGAGCCAAAATGGATAACACCGTCACACTACTAGAAGGAGCACTGGCAGTGGAAATCATGGAGGATAGAGCTGCAGCAGGACATATCAAGGAACTCAACATAAACTTGGCCACCCTTAGCGGGATATTTTATACTAGCTGCGAGATGGAGCAACATCACAACTCCGCGCTAGGGAAGGATGTGCAATACAAATGCTAAGTGAACAACAAATCAACATTGAGCAACGTAGCCTACAACGTGATGAAGCGGTGGCCTAGAACCAACAGTTGGAATAGATTGTAGAGGAAGCAGGTCACCACATCCCAGAACTAGAAATTGTGACAAATCTACCCTTAGGAATGTGGATCCACAAATTGGCCAGTGGATTCCGCGAGGCAAAGGAGGAAGCTATGAGGATCTAGCTAGATCTCAACCTGCAAATTGTTGAACTACGATTAAAGGCACAACCCTCCATGCCCCCAGAAGTTCAAGAATAGTGCATCGGTGATATCAAAGGGCTGGAAGAAATTGAACAAGCAATGCAGAGTCGCACCACTTTGTTGTAAGAATCCTTCGGGGTCCTCACAACCTTACAGGAGGACCCCACCATATAGTGGTTGGAAACAGAGGTGTGGAAGCTTCAAATGCAATATGATAGTCTGCACAAGATAGTGCAGACAATGGTCCTAACTCAGTGGCTCGCGAGGCTACAACAGGGAAAGGTATTGAAGGAACAAGTGGACACGGAGCACCAAAAAGAGGAAACACTTAAAGCATGCGTATAGCCTTGGATTGATGAGGCCTTCCTCATCATGGCTGACATCAAAGGAAAACTTGCACAAATGAAAGCGATGCATGACCTAAGATAGGGATTTGACCCTGCCAATGAGCATTTAGTCGAGCGAGCAAAGCGGATCTAGCGGACAGCAGAGCAGTGCGCTATGGATCTTTGCATAGCATAGGCACAGTTGGATGGACTTTGCACAAATATTGCCATGCCAGTAGAGTGACTCAAGGACGAGTCATGATGATTGTGTTGGGGGCCTATTGGGTAGCAGATGCCCCCATAGCAGGTTTTTGGGGCTTGAAGCCCGAATTTTGGTCAAGTGTAATGTAAAGACCCCATGAAATGCGGGCATGGAGCACAAGAGCATACGGTTGTCCACCCTAAGATAATGTCATTTAATGCAAAGTGTGTTGGCCTACCCATGGTCCACGGACCATGGGATTGTATAAATAGAGCGAGGCTCTGTGTAAAGTTAGTATTAGTTTTGGAAAAGGAATAGATAGATGCGAAGGCATGGTTAGAAGATAGAAGGGAATCTGAAGTGTGTTAGGTCATAGAGGTAGGTAAAGGCTCTGCAACTAAGTGCATAGAGGCCTAGTAGAGTCCACAGTTGAGTGTGCAAGGCAGAGTCAGGTCTATAGCTAAACCTGAGTATTAATAAAGATAAGATTGATTCAGAATATTGTGCATCTTTTTGTAGATCTATATTTCCATGTTTTGGTTATCTTTATGCATTTATATTGCTTTTAAGTACATGCGCTAAACTAAAAGTTGAAAAATGTAATACGAATATTGGGCCCACATAAACTAAGCAATAATATAATAGCGCAGTAAGGATCAGATCAGAATAACATGGTATTCACAAAGGCTGCACGGCTACGAAGAATAGAAATCTGCGCGGAGTAGTGCAATGAACAGATTAGGATCGCGAACCTCCAAAACCCTCATCAAGACATCCCTAGGGTGTATAAATCTAGATCCAACACCCTTCCATACTACTTCGAGTGAGCCCTCAGTCTGTGCTTCGCAGACTATTGCCAAAAGGGCCAGTAGTACAGAGATTTTCTTGGCTAAACTCACTGATGAACATGGGTTAGGCCCCACATAGTCAACACCATTGGAATAAGCCTATGAGAGGCTCCGGAATCCAGATGTAGTTATATAGAAGAAAATCATGAGCTTTTAATGTTAATTAAAATGGTGGAACAATTTTATCGATCATATCAGAACTAGGGCCAAACACTACTGAGGGGTTTTCATCTTGAAGACTAATCACATATCCCTCAACATCTACACTAGAGGACTATATCCATTTAGAAACTTTATTTTTGTAACCAATATTTTTGGAAAGTTAGGCTAAAGGTATAGGAATCTTGACCCTTTCCCATTCCTTTTCAATATTAAGAGTGGTCAAAAGATTCTTGTTAGATGGGAGGTTTCAGTAGATGACTCTGCAGTCTGAGGTGATGGAGTTTGTGTTTGAATAGTTTTCATTATAGGTTCAATTATGGTGGTAGATTTTGGAGGTCTACTGGACCTGATCTTGGTCTTAGATCATATCTTTTATTCAATTCTGAAATTAAAAATTTAGAGAATGATTGGTATCTAGAAATTTGAGTATCTCCTACTTCTAGTTCAAAAGACGTAGATGAAGATGAAGGGACTATGGCCATTTCTACTGTTGAAGAATCAATGTTATTGATATCTTTAGTAATTAAAGGGCCTGTATCCTATCACTGTTGATCATCAATAAGAAAAGGAGGTTGAATGTTTTGATCAGAACCTGGTCTCTTAAGAATTTACATTTGAGGATCTCTTTTGAATTGCATTTGAGCTTGAGGTCTAACAATAATTTGTTGAGAAGTCCTAGGCTATGTTTTAATTTTTGAAATCCTGTTAGAAATGTTCCTAAGCAAATATGTAACTTCATTAATTTTCTGATCTTCGAGTTTAGATTTAGAGGAGGATGAATCATCAATCTTAGCTTTTATTTTTCTTTCTTCTTTTTTTGCTTTAGTCTTAAGTTTACTAGATTTTGACCTATTGGCTTCTACCTCTATAACATTTGTCTGCATGTCTTCTAATGTATTAGAAACTCTTTCCCTTAGCATAACTATAAAGCCATCATCAAATGCTTTGGAAAATTTGACCTTTGCAGCTTCTACTAGTGGTTTACAATCAACAGGCATTTTATGATAGAGTTTATTAAATATTTTAATGAATTCAACTACTGGTTCTCCTAGGTTTCTCTTTAATTCCTCAAATTCAGTAAGGAAGCAAACATGATCTTTCTTTAACCCCACTAGTTTTTAAATATTGTTATGAGCTCATTCCAAGTTCTGATAGAGATTGTACAAATAATCTCATGTAAACATTTTCTTCTTCTATGTTCATATTGTTAGAAAATTCTAAGAAGGTTGATACATGATCCTCTCCTGAGGGACCTATTTCTCCATTGAATATCGGTAGATGTTTTAGATAACCATCAGGAAAATTTCCCAAGTTTGTAGGAAGAACTAGAGCAGCATTACCTAGCCTACATAATGGGTCGAAAAGCCATAATAGCAGGAGGAGTATGGGCTGTCTGAGTGGATGCTCATGAGGAAGAGGAAGATGATGAAGATGAGTCAGTATGTGTATTGATATGTGGACGAGAGGGATGAGACCTCTTTAAGGATTTGAAAGGGGTTTTGGTAACAAATTTCTAAACTCCTCATGGGAAGTCTTCCTTGTTTTCGAACAAAGGAATTGAATAAACATAAAATATCTCTTCAAGATTAGTTGAGGATGATGGAATAGAATAAGGAGTTGGAGTAATGAAATATTGAGGTTGAATTTAGGTAAATGTAAACACAATTCTTCCTCACATGAAGGTGATTTGATAGGAATGGATGGAACTTGATATGTTTCAACTGACTGTATCAAAAAGGCTAATGGAAGCTCTACTCTCTAGAAATAAGATCAGAAAACCTAGGAGGTATTTTAGTCCAATTAGGATGGGTGGGTATAAATGAGAATGGATCTACAAATAGTATTTCTTCAGGGAGTAAAGCTAAAGAAGAAGAAGTTGTTCTACATCTTCTTCTTGAAGAGGCTCCCCTAATGAGTCTTTCTGGGTCTGGTAGAGGGTTAACAATCTCAGAATCAGAACGTGATTGTGCATGCTTATAGGGAGCCATCTTGGACCAATGGAATCTCCAGGTGAAAGATTTTGGCATATAACCTTATCCTTTATTCACCTTAAAGGAAAGGGAGAATCGTTGCCCCAAGGGAAATTTAAAATTCAGTGCTTTGCTCCCCAGAAACAGTGCCAGTCTAATTTTGTCCTTTGAGATAACCTAAGGTCAATGGGCTATGCCAAAGAATCTAAAATATTTTGTTTGATTTTAATGGTTGGATGACCAGTGAACACAAGTGCTTTAAACTTAGATAGATTTTCAATAAACCAAAAGGTTTCTCTTTAAATACATATGGTTATTTTGATTTTAAGTGGGATGGATAAGTAGAATATTGTTGGCATTATGATGCATGTGTTGTACTTGATTGCAACCCACTCATAGAAGATCATCTCACTTAGTTATAACTAGATGAATCTTCAAGAAGAGATATCAGATGTGACTGAATGCCTGGGGTGCAGGACAGCTCAAAGGAATCAGATGATAGTTCTACATGTGACAAGTTAGCTTTGCCATCAAGTCCAAAGGGGGAGATTGTTGGCATTATGAGACAAGTGTTCTCCTTGATGGCAAATCACTCAGATGATAAATTATAGTGCAGCAAAGTTATTTTCGATTTCACGCATTTTCATGTAGATAAAAGTTTATTTCATGTAGAGAAAATTTCATGGAACTTTATGCAGAGAAAAGTTTATTTCATGTGGAGAAACGTTCATGGAATTTTATGCAGAGAAAAGTTTATTTCATGTGGAGAAAATTTCATGGACTTTTATGCAAAGAAAATTTTATTTCATCTGGAGAAACGTTCACGGAATTTTATGCAGAGAAAAGTTTATTTCATGTAGAGAAAAGTTCACGAAATTTTATGCAGAGGAAAGTTTATTTCATATAGAGAAAAGTTCATGGACTTTTATGCAGAGAAAAATTTATTTCATGTGGAGAAAAGTTCACACACTTTAATGGTTGGTTCATGGTATTAGTCTGACAGTTTTTTATCCTATGGTTTTGGTCCGTGGTATTGCATCCAAAAGTGTTGACCCCAAGTATTGGGTCTGTGGTATTGTGTTAATACGGTTTTGGACCATGGTATTGTGAAAGGCCTAAGACTATAAAAGAGGAAGGAGATCATTTGGAAAAGCATCATCTGAATTATTGAATATCTGATAAACTGCTAGATCTGGAATATTGTGATTGGGTTATGGTGCAAATTTGGATCTGAGCTAAAGAGGGATCTCATCGGTTGATGGAGAACAAGATCTAAGGATAGATCATGATCAAATGGTTTGAAATGAACTATCTCTATATATTTGATTATGCTTATTCTAGATCTGTATACTGACACTTGTAATGATCTGATTTGGGTATAACTTAAGTTTGAAATCGCTACAATTCATGTTTGAATATTCATAGATCTGTACGCGGGTTGGCTTTGGTTTAAGCGCGTATGTATGCAGGTTTGGTTCATTGTAGTAGCGTATACAATTTGAGCTATGATATTTGAAGTCACAGGTGGTTCTGATTGTTGATGGGTTCTGATGACAGTTTAAAGGTGTCAGTATTCTGCATATCCTATTTGGTTGTGTTTAGCTTCAGTATTGATGGATGAGAACTAATATTGGATCAGGATCATAATGACTCATATTTATGTG
>APFE031369215.1:237955-274502 GCA_000404065.3 Pinus taeda
TTATCATAAGCCACTCTCAAAAGAGGACTTTGTCAAAATATTTCAAGAAAATTCTGCAATGAGGCTAGTGGAGAAGAATTCTTCTCCTCCATCAGCCTAATCTTTGTTTCTTCTGAATTGAAAATAAAAAAAGAAAAAAAAAGAAAAAAATGTGTGTATAAGTCTGAAAACCAATCTCAGATTGGCGGTCTTATACAGAAAATATGGAGTGAAAATCAGGGACACCTGACACTATATTTTCTATAAAAAAAAAAAAAAATCTCTCTCTCTTTCCATCATCATTCCATTTCACTTCACTCCGTATTTTTCATCTCCACTTCACTTCTTTCCATTTCATTTTTTTCACTTCACTCCATCCACTCCATCTCATACCATCAATAAAAATCCTTTTCAGGATTATTTTCATTCAGTTAGTCTTTTCCTAACTAACTTTGTGCAGTTAAAAGGGAGATGTCTTAGTTTCCGCAGCTGGAAACTGTTTCCGCAGCTCGCACCAGTTTCCACAGCCAGAAATGATTCTGTCTCTACAGCTAGCAGCACTATGTTTTCAAAGGAAAATCTCAGTCAAAGATAAACATCATCATCACCAAAGGCAGCAAGGATATGAGGCACCTGCAAGATCTAAAAGCAATAATGGATCAGAAACCTTAATCAGCAAATGGCAAACTCATGAAGGTATGATCAAAATCTTTTCCAAACAACAATTTAATGTCATTTTATGCATATTTATTAAATCATGGAAGAGCCACTAAATGCAATGATTCAGCAAAGATCATCCCACTTCTCCTCCATGATAATCCTTCATCCACCTCATACCCTTCTAACGGTCCCATGACCACTCTTAATTTAAACTCAAAATGGGACTGCGGTTTCATTTATTGGCCGTACGAAGAAGTGACCTATTATACTACGTCTCTTCACTACCATGATTTCCACAGCCAATACTGATACGTGTATGAAGCCACCCGGCTCTAAAGGATTCGGCCATTATTCCATCCACTTATCACTCCATTTCTGCACGCATTTGAACTCATTTTCGTGTTCTACTCCCTCATACTCACACCATTTTCACTCCCATTTCCGCTGCAAACTCCACAGTTCTATTTCAAACCCCACTTACAGTCTGTAATACGCTTTGCATTACGGCTACTCCACTTACAGCCATAATTCATCCATTTTTCCCGTGAGCATCCTCCTTGAGCATCCATACACAGCCAAAACTTCAGCCAAAGATTGAGAGCCGAAGATGGGAAAGCTACTTAGAGCTGAACCTGAAGGTCCAAAATATTTAGAAGGATATCCTCAGAGGAAGGAAGCATTGAAGAAAGCAAAATGGTTAAATTTCATTCAAAATTTTAGAGGATATGATAAGGAGGTGACGAAGGCATTTGCTCGGTCCTTCAATGGAAACACCATGGAAGTAGGGGACCTGAAATTTACAATAACAGAGAATACCATAGCCATAGCAACCAGTCTACCTTAGGTGGGAGACAGATGGTTTAAAAACAGAGGGATGGAAGGTCAGGCATGGAAGGACATACTCAAGAACCCAGGTATGGACACTTCAATATTTACTAAAGGGATTCATGTACATGAAATTAAGGAAGAATGGATTGCATTGTTATTACTTGTTCAAAAGTTTATTACATGTGAGGGCCGCTTTGGTACCATGTATATGTACCATGCGAGAATTATGATGAATTTCATGGAAGGCCATGCCATCAATTTACCCTACTTTATGTTAAGAATCCTAAAGAAAATGAGTTCCACTGTTCAAAAGAATGCAGGCCATATTGAACCCCACTTGTATCATCACGGCCTCATTAGAATTCTCATAGAGGATCAATTGAAAAATAACAAGGATACATGGGAAAAGTTTTTAGTCAGGAATCATTTCCAAGAAGTGACTGAAGCCTCCGCTAGTAATTCTCCTAGAATCCCAAAAGGAAGTAGGAGAACGAAGAGAGATGTTGCTGCCCAGGATCCTCCTATTGTGGAAACTCGGGAAACTACCCAAGAAGAAGAGGAAGAGAGAGATAAAACCAAGAAACAGAAAAAGGATAAAGGGAAGACAATTGTTCATGAATCATCTCCATCAGCTGAACCTTCAGTAGAAGAAGACTCCCAAACCTTGGCTGATAGATTAGCACAACTTCAAGCTGTTGCCCTCTCAAAGAAGAAATAGAAAGAAAAACGGAGTGCCCAACAAAATAGCACTAGTGTACAAGTGAGAAGAAGCAGTAGACTTAAGGGAAAAATGAGTGTGACTAAAGAAAAACAACCACATTTCATTGATTTGGAAGAAGCTACACCTGAAAAGACTCCATCTCAGGTTGACCTTGAGTCCACTCCTCCACGTGAAGAGAGTCCCTTTCAGACAGAACCTCAAATAGAATTTGATCTTGAACATAGCCCAAGAAGAACACCTGAAATTGACCCTGACCAGCACGAGGTATACAATTATATGTATCTGTTGAGCCTCAAACCTACACTTCTTTATACATCCTCTCAGCCCCCTTTTCCTATTCATTTCCTTCTTTTGCCACTCATTCCCTCCATCAAATTGCTCAAATCATTGTATTTTAGGACTTTTTACATGGTTTTCTAATTATGCTAATGACTGTGTTTGGTTTAGAATTTTGGTTCAAGGTGCTGCGTTTCCACAGCTCACACAGGGTTTTCCGCAGCTAATCCTGGTTTCCACAGCCAACCCCGGATTCCGTAGCTATTTTATTAAATGGTATGTTCCAGGTGTCCTCCGGGAAGAAGAGCCACATGGGCAAGTTCGCAGAACCAAGGACATGGTGTGTGTCCCTCCAGATCACCCAAACCAGTCATCAAAACCCGTGGTCAACGAGGAGGCAACTTCGGTCAATAGAGGTCATTGGCGGTGGCACAACTCTGCGTGTTCTGTTTTAGAGCACATGAAGAACAGGAGCCATCGTCCTTAGTTGTGAAGATGGTGGGAAACATAAATCCAACAGCGGGTTGAATGCCCACAATGACCGTTGCCTAAATCTGAGGACGCAGCAAGACTACGTGTTTTTACACAGCTGTTTGAATTACTTAGATTTCGTTAAGTTAGTTCGCTTTCCTCAGTTATAAATAAAGCGTCTTTGAACGCTGGATAAGTTAGTTGTTAGCTGCTGTTATGCACTTTTGAACTCCCACTGTACTTTATATTTTGATGCATAATATATGAGAAGACTATTTTTTTCCCATTTGCACATGTAATTGATCTTTGAACTGGCTAGAGTAGGCAGAGGGCCCCTGTTTACTAAAGGGATGTACAGTACTTTTAATTTCCTGCATTTCATTTTCTTATTTCATGTATATAATGCCTTTGATTGTCATGTTTTGATAGCTGTATATACATTTCGAATTCTGCTTGTTTACATTTCTACACTTTTTCATGACTGATCAGTGTGTTATGCAGGTTTCTTAGGCATGCCTGGGACAGTTTCTTTCTTTTCTTTTTCACAACTACTGACACTTGTGATCATCTTGTCTATGTTGCTAACCTTCTTTGTTTTGCAGCCTTTATTTCCTTACTATATCTTAGTCAATTTGCATATTTGCTTTATGTTTTTAGACATCATGTTGTTTATCTATTGATGGTTCCTTCTTCATAATTTAATATCTTTATTGAGGACCAAAATATCACTTAGCACAGCTTGGTTTAGTTGTTCAAGAACTCACAATTGCTTGGCTTATTTTTAATTGTCTCTCACATGATATATTCAGTTAAAAGGCAAGAGGATAAGGAAAAGTTAAAGTATTTGTGACTAGTCTTTCTCTTATGTAGATTTACTTTAGTTTCACATTGCTTAGTTGTTATTTGACATAGATTTCATTTTCATTTTCTTACAGCAGCAGAGAAACTGGGCCAATGTCATTAGTCTTTTATTTGATGCCTTTATTTTCCTTTAAGACTTGATTTAATTTCAAGCTTTCTTGTAGAATACTTTTAAGTTGTAAAAAGCTTATCACAATCTCACACACTTCACTCACTTTATTTCATTTCCATCACATCACATTAGGAGAGATATACTTGAAAACAAACTTAAAAAGTTAAAAATGACAAAAGCTTAAGAAATAGTTGCCTAAGTACATACAATACACCTCACTTCATCAGCTTACGAGCCCCGGGTTGACATTTAAAAGTTGCAATTTAGACATCACTAAATTGACCAAACAGTATCTAAGCATGGAAATGAAAAAGTTTTACTAATTTGATAATATTGATTCACCCCACCCCCCTCTTAGTATTATTTTCAACAATTGGTATCAGAGTAGGTTCTTTTGTAGAAGCTTGATTGCTTGAAGGAGATCCTTGGAACAATGGGAAAGAAGCTTAAGAAGAAAGCACAGAAGTAGAAGAAGACATCTCAGAAGAACTATGACAGTGGGAGAATCGATTGGGCATTAGGTGTAAGAAGCTCTTCAGATTCAGAATCAGATTCAGAATCATTTCAGAATGAAGATGAACTATCAGGTATGAATTTGCTATCCTCTGATGTTCCAGCTATCTATCCATTTGGAAAAGATGAAAGTGATAGTGAAACAACTGAATTTTCTCTTATAGGTGAACAAGAAAGATATCAAATAGAGGCAGAATTTAAAAGGCTTTCAAACAAAATCAGAGATCAACAAGATCTATTGAACAAAAGGGAATGTGGCTTCAAAGAAGAAGCTACCAAACTAAAAGCCCAACTAGAAGAAGGAAACAAGGTAAGGAAGTTATTCAAGGACAAATATCAAAAGTTGTAGGATGAAGTAACATCATTAAGAGATGAAGTCAATGAAAGAAGCACAACCATCAAGAAACTCAGAGATAGATCCAGTTACTATGAAAGTCTTGAAGCCACGATCCGCTCGCTAAAAGAAGATCTTGAAGAATCAAAGAAGAAGAATAAAGATCTACTCCAAGCTATTGAAAAACAAGAAAATGAAGTCATCAATTTAAAATATCAGCTGGAATGTGCCTTCAAAATTCGTCAAATGCAGCAGGATCTAAATGAAGAACAAGAAAAGGAGATACTCAAACTAAGGCAACAAATGGAAGAAGGAAGAAAGTTTGAAGAAATCTAGAAGCAACAATGTATGGAAAAGGAGGAACAACTTCAGGTTGAGGTAAATATCTTGAAAGGTAAATTAGGAGATAAGGATAAGCTTTTACGATTTCAAGATAGTACTAAGGTCTCGGATTATATTCTTAATAGTCAAAGGTATCCTGCTATCAAAATGGTCTTGGTTTTCATGAATCTATTGAAGGTGAATCTAGTTCACAAAGTAAAACAAGGGACTCGACTGCAAAATCTGAAATGCTCAATAAGGAGATGAAAGGAAAATCTCATCATCAACCAAGGAAAGAAATTCTTCAAAGAAAATATTCTACTCCTCCTATGAATAATGTTGAATGTTATGTATGTCATAATCTTGGGCATGTTGCAGCTAGATGTAGAAGAAGAAGGTTTCAAGACCGTCATGCATAAAGATCATCTCATTCAAGGTACTTTAATGGATATTGCTTTGCTTACAATATGTTTGGTCACATAGCTGTTGATTGCTATAGAATAAATATGAGACATGTAAGATGTTACACATGTAACAAGCTTGGACATATAGTTAAGGAATGCAGGAACAAAGTATGGGCACCATACCAAAAGGAGAAAACATCATCATCACACTTGAAGATGTGGAAGAATAAAGAAGTACAGTTAGAAAGAGGCGGCACAGCACAACATACAGACATAACAGAATCAGAGGGAGATGGAACTGTAAAACTTCAGTGTCCTAAATCTCATACGCAAATTTATTAAATAGAAGTCACGTATATACGCGAGTTGGTTATGGCATAGTCGTGTATATGATTGTTTGAGGAAAGACAGTAGGGATAGGTTCAGGAAAAGGATCAATTATGATTTGGTTTATTTGCGCTATTTGATAATGGTTACAATTTGCTGATGATGTGTGGAAATGACTTGATGGTTAGAAGTGTTTTGTTTCTAACTTGATAATGATGATGACTTGATACTTCTTGTTTATATGCATGATCAGATCTGACAGTAAACAAGATGGCACAGGTTTAGGGGGAGCATATGCTTTTATTGTATTGTTGGCATTATGGTTAATAGTCCTTGGTGATGATGCTTATATGGATAAATGATTCATATTGCTATGATATGGTTATGAGTTGTTCAAATGATTCTTGGGGTTACATAATTGATATTTAGATCAGATTTGTGGTTGATTCTCTAATGGTTCTTACATGGTGATCTTCATAAGGATAAGGAGAAGTACATAGCTTGAATTCACTTGATGATGAGTCACTCATATGCTGTTGTCGCCATATGCGTAAAGATCATATATTACAGTTATGATGCTGGATTCCTATTGTTCTTAGCACACATATGGATGAGGATTATTGGCTGGATACATGGATGATTATTCAAAGTTGCATTGTTGGAGATATGATGATGATGAGTTCTTACCTATATGATGATAGGCTGTTTCGTACATATGTTGATTGATGCAGATATTCCCAATTGATGATACTTGGTCCATGCAGATCTGGATGGCTATGGTGTTTCTCACATATGATATAATGATTATGTATATACAGAATTCTATTCAAAAGGATGAGTTGATACAGACATACCTTGATGATTCATGTGCTAATACAAGTTGCTGGTGACAGATGCTATGGAGCAAATCATACAGTGTTGTTGCTAATGTTTATCATGATCTTATTTATGTTTTTGGTCTCTGTTATAAATGTCAGGTATATCATTCGATGTAAAGGTCATATCAAGACTCATGATGTAATAGTGTGTCTCTATCTATTGTAGTCATTTGATGAAATATTTCAGTCATATCAAGGTCATGTAATGTCCTATGTTGGTTTCCCCACTATGCCTAGGATGAATGATGTAATGTACTTGGTTGTCATTTTCTGGTACATCCCCACTTGGTTGGGAGATGGATGTATGTATGAGTATTTGGTGCTAGGAAGGTCACGTATGATGTATAGAGTCATGTTCTTGTAGAACACCTTTTTGCAGACCTTGCTTATAGACAAGGGGAGCATGAACAACACAATTCAACAAGAGAAGAGCTTTCAGCATGTAGCATGGACAGATTGGTACACCTTGGCATATACAAAGGGGGAGCTCATTCAGAGATTTCAGCAGATACTCAGGGGGAGTATGGACAACGAAATGTTTATCTAGGAAAGAGAATATCTTGGTTCGCCCTGTGCCCTTGATGTCAGAGGGGGAGAGTGATTTCGTGTTGTTGTCATCAAGTCCAAAGGGGGAGATTGTTGGCATTATGATGCATGTGTTGTACTTGATGGAAACCCACTCATAGAAGATCATCTCACTTAGTTATAACTAGATGAACCTTCAAGAAGAGATACCAGATGTGACTGAATGCCTGGGGTGTAAGACAACTCAAAGGAATCAGATGATAGTTCTACGTGTGACAAGTTAGCTTTGCCATCAAGTCCAAAGGGGGAGATTGTTGGCATTATGAGACAAGTGTTCTCCTTGATGGAAAATCACTCAGATGATAAATTATAGTGCAGCAAAGTTATTTTCAAGTTCACGCACTTTCATGCAGATAAAATTTTATTTCATGTAGAGAAAGTTCAAAGAATTTTATGCAGAGAAAATTTTACTTCATGTGGAGAAACGTTCACGGAATTTTATGCTAAGAAAAGTTTATTTTAGGTGGAGAAACATTCACAGACTTTTATGCAGAGAAAAGTTTATTTCATGTGGAGAAACATTCATGGAATTTTATGCAGAGAAAAGTTTATTTCATTTAGAGAAACGTTCATGGAATTTTATGCAGAGAAAAGTTTATTTCATGTAGAGAAAAGTTCACGGACTTTTATGCAGAGAAAAATTTATTTCATGTGGATAAAAGTTCATGCACTTTCATGGTTGGTTCATGTTATTAGTCCGACATTTTTTGATCCTATGGTTTTGGTCCGTGGTATTGCATCCAAAAGTGTTGATCCCAAGTATTGGGTCCGTGGTATTGTGTTAATATGGTTTTGGACCGTGGTATTGTGAAAGGCCTAAGACTATTAAAGAGGAAGGAGATCATTTGGTAAAGCATCATCTGAATTATTGAATATCTGACAAAGTGCTAGATCTAGAATATTGTGATTGGGTTATGGTGCAGATCTGGATCTGAGCTAAAGAGGGATCTCACCGGTTGATGGAGAACAAGATCTAAGGATAGATCGAGATCAAATGGTTTGAAATTCACTATCTATATATATTTGATTATGCTTATTCTAGATCTGTATACTAACGCTTGTAATGATCTAATCTGGGTATAACTTAAGTTTGAAATCGCTGCAAGTCATGTTTGAATATTTATATATCTGTACGCCGGTTGGCTTTGGTGTAAGTGCGTATGTATCTAGGTTTGGTTCATTGTAGTAGCGTATACAATTTGAGCTATGATATTTGAAGTCATAGGTGGTTCTGGTTGTTGATGGGTTCTGATGACAATTTAAAGGTGCCAGTGTTCTGCATATCCTGTTTGGTTGTGTTTAGCTTCAGTATTGATGGATGAGAACTAATATTGGATCAGGATCATAATGACTCATATTTATGTGATCTGATGGACTAGATCTGGGTGCTAACACATATATTATCCTTGTATATGTATTGATCTGGTGTTTGGGTGATTCAGAAGATTGATTGATTATGTGCTTCAATGATATTAATGGGTCCAGTATGAAAATTGGATGAAACGTGGCCTTTCCGATTATGTGTTGTGCTTCAGGAGTATCCAGTCTAAAAATGTATGAAACGTGGTACCTGGAGGAGAGAATATTGTAGGTCGGCACCTACGTACTAGTATCTTAGCTAGTATAAGAACTATGGGGGTTGTAGCTCCCTTCCAGGAGAGCCTGGAGAATGAGAGAGGGTTGTAGCTCTCTACAGGTAGAAGCCTTCATACTGGTATAAGACTGCACCAGTACAGAAATATTGTAAAAGGATTTTCTTATTAAGAAGAAGATTGAGATGCCTTGCAACAGGTGGTTTTCTCCCACATTGGGTTTCCACCTTATATCATGGTGTTCATGTGTGTGGCTTATGTGTGATGATCTGTTCTATTTTACTGCACTTGTTTACTGTTAATATGGTTGATAATGTTCTAATGCACTCATTAACGATCCACTAACTGAATCATAAAAGTTGTGGAAGTAGCATATTTGAATTTGAATATGGAAATGAAAAAGTTTTATTGATGTGATAACACTGATTCACCCCCCCTCTCAGTATTATTTCCAACAATAAAATAATTTTAAGTAAATAAATTACAGAAAGGCTAGAGGGAAATACACCCTAGTGACTCATTTCCCTTGTAAATCAATATTTTCAAGCAAATTAGAAAGGGAAATTTGAATAGGGGATAAAATTCCAATTTCATCACCATTGTGAAAAAGAGAAACCAATTTTAACTCGAGCATAATTTAGTGAATGATGACAAAATCTAAATATAATTTGTAAAATGAGGTATGGTGAAAGGTATAAGAACTATGTGTGTAGAAAAGGCTCTCAGCAAGCCTAAATTGTGATCACTTGATCATGATTTGTTCCAGGATTCTGTCATGATGTTGAATCATACTTTTCTATGAGATAGTAGTGCCCCTATTCTACTCATGTGGTTTCTCAAGATTATTGTGTTGATGTCATTCCATTTATTCATAAATGGTATGCTGTGGATAAGGGTGTTGATCTTCTTAGCCATTACAAATGTTCTATTGTCTCACCCAAAGCTTGTAGCAAAGATTTATTGAATATAAATACAAGCTCATCGACTTTAAGGACCTTGACATTATGAGGGAAATTAATAAGCCCATGAGGTCTTTAGAGCTTCTCGTATTGTTTATCCCATGTACCTTAATGATTGCAAGTTGCATTCGTGGCACTTGGTTCAAGTGCTGAGAATCCCTACAAAAGTGTAATGCAAAATGTGAGTCACAAGAAACATGATGAATTTGATGAGGCATCAAGTTAAGAATGTTCAGAGGTTAAAATTTTGGCATATTGTGCAATTCTAGGTATCATTTAACTTCTAATAACGAAGAGGATAAGATTAGAATGGTGTATGGTATTTGATTTGGGAATGCCAATTCTCTTGGTCACTTTATGATGCAATCACTGAATCTGGTCACCCAGTTATGTGGGGCTGTGAAATCCTCAAAGGTGGTATGTGGGATATTAAGCATGATCTTTCATCGAACTAGAGATGGAGACCCGTTGTTCAGACTCTTGTGCCTTAACCTAACTCGAATGCTAGTAAATAAAATCCTAGTTGACTTGACCTAAGGATTTATAAAAAGGAAAGGGCGTGAGAAATCTCTATGGGTCTGTAAGAGGGAGAGAGTCAAGGGATTTGAGTGACAATTTCTGGCTCCCCGCAATGTGAATTGAAATATAATGAGGAATTGTTGGAAGTCGATTCCCTCTATCGGGATTGATATTCTATCAATATTGAGATGACTCACACTTGTGCTATCTAACAACAGCTCTAAGAGCCGAGAAGCCATGACACTTATGTGCTCGCAGTACCCATGCTCGTGTTCAAAACTAGGAGAGTAATGTTTTTTAATTGTTGACTTCTTGCTTGTTATGCAACCCATTAGCTTCGCAAAAAAAAATGGTGCGCCTCTAAAGCATGCTTGACTATGACATCTTTAGGAAGTGTTTCTATTACTAGTAGTTTTAAATATTAACAAGCACCTTCCCAACTCGACTGACACAAAAATCACAGTAAAGGACTAATGTTCCTCTTTTTGATATATAATATCGCTCAGTTTGCTCATCTTATCCGCTGAGCGGGAGATGTTTCCATAAGGATCATACTTATTGGATAATGGTTATCCTTATGAAAAAGCTCATAAAAGCATTCGGGGGACAATGGTTATCCCTGTGTTTATCCTTACTTCACTTGGACAAGTCACAGTGCGAAAATCACGCGCGTTTTCGGTAATATGTTTTAAAACATAAATCGCCCTTGCTAATTTGAGTGGCACCTAATGTTTTCTTTATTCATTGAGCTCATGTTTCCCTCTCCGCTTTCTTTATCGACTAAGCTAGAGGCATCTGACTGCGAATTGAATTGCCACAAAAAATAACAAGGATAATGGTTATATTGGTTGACACGCTTTAAAAGCAGTCAATCGTTATTGTTGTTGTCATCCCACAAACATGTCTTATTTGGAAATTGTTATCCAGTTCCATAGAACAATGCACAGTTAGTTTCAATGACACTCCATAACATTAAATAACAAAGGGGTGTGTGCTATTTCAAAGCTAGAGTGTAAGGTAAGGCGATGCTTCTGGATCTCACCAATTCAATCACGTGTTTGATTAGTGGAATTGTGGCTAGGAATGCTATTTGGATTGGCTGAGAATAGTTCAACTCTAATACAAATTCGTGGGTTGAAATTGCAGGATTAGTGGTGACAAATAGAATTTTGATTTTTTTTTAATATCTAAAACACTCTCTTGATAGTGAGGTTGGTCTTAACCTCATTTCCTAATTCACCACCAGTCATTGTGAATCCTTTAAGATAAGATATTTCTTCCTATTTGGTGATACAAATATATAGATACACTAGCACTAGCACACACATGCAAGCTCCAGCCCATCTAAACCATGGTGTAATATTTAGCTTGAGTACCAATGTGTCTAAGTATGGAACCAATTCCCCTTTGCTTAGTTGCGAAATTAAAAACAAATGACCACAATATTGGTGGTTAAGTCTTTTATACTTGTGACTAAGTCTAATATAACTTAGAACCAATGTTGAGGGAGTTTAGTGGATCACACTTTGCGATCAATATCATAATATCTTCAGAGGCATAACTCCTCCTCTTGGCGAGACACTAAACTTGTCACTAAGTCTCGTGTTCTTTTTATTGGACGTTGTTACAAGTGTTGTTTGTGGTCTTCCGACCAAGCTGCCAAAGACACAGAAAGAAAAGGTGGGTTAGCAATCGTTATAGGAGCCCCATGAAGAGTTTTATTTTCAATAGAAATTTGGTCACAATGGAAAGGA
The DNA here is from genome assembly GCA_000404065.3 of Pinus taeda. Classification (NCBI taxonomy): domain Eukaryota; kingdom Viridiplantae; phylum Streptophyta; class Pinopsida; order Pinales; family Pinaceae; genus Pinus; species Pinus taeda. The sequence goes on from APFE031369215.1 coordinate 250,050, forward strand.
GTTCTTTATATTCCATACACCCATATTGAGTTCGATAATCATGATGGGTTTCTTAGTTTAGTTAGATTTTTTTCTAGCAAGCGTGAGGTTTGTTTTCTGATAAACGAAACTAGTGGTCGATGCAAATCTACCATTTTGATCGGGAAATGTAAATGCTTTCCATATTAGCATATGAATTAGAATATACATTTCTACACGATAGGCATACATTAGCAAGCTGCTGACGAAGATTATTTTTAATTATAGTGCAACTAATTAACTTTTGTATGTGTGTATGCATAATTATGTGATTACATGCTTGTGCTTACATATATGTATGGCTTTCATGCAGGGCTCATTTTTGTGGTTACAATGAACTGCATTGGTGCATTTACATGCATGGATGGATCAAAATTCTCACAAATTAACATGATTAAAAAGCATGATTTAAGATGGTAGATATTTATAATCAATATTTAGGAATAAACAAAGTTGGATTTAATCCTTGCATTTATATTAAATTTCTCAAGCCTTTGGATATCTACCGTACCAACGTAGGGAGGAGAAACCCAAAAAGGCTACAGTAGAAGAAATAATTCTGCAATGTTGAATTGTCGTGGAGCAAAGAGGAATGCAAAGAAATAAAATAAAAAACTAACATGTTAATTATTTTTAATAAGAAGAAATGGTCAACCATCAATTGGTTACTTTTTATTGTGCCTACTTATTGAATTTTAAAAATTATGCGAAGATTAAATTTTTATTATAAGTGTGGAAGTTCTCCCAAAACATAAGTTGTTAAGGCACAAATACTCTATACCATGATTTAGAATTTGTTTAAGATATTTACATAGTTTTAGATGTTCATATTAGAGCGGGAGGAATCAACATTAAGAAAATTGGTTACATGTCTTCGAAGACTTTAGATTGAGCATGGTGACATTTGTAAGGGTTGTGCACTTGGTAAAAATACCAATAGATATTTTCCAGGTAATGATAATAGATCTAAAGGGATCTTCAATCTAGTACATTATGATATATGTGGACCAATGACCACAACCTTCTTGGGTGTCCACTTGTACTATGTAACATTCATTGATGATTTCTCCCAAAATACTTGGATCTACTTTATGGAAACTAAGGATGGAGCCTTCAACAAGTTCCAAGAATTCTAACCATAAGTCTAGAGAACCTAACAGGAAGGAGAATCAAATTCCTAAGATTAGATAATGGAGGAGAGAATTCATCCAAATACTTCAGTGATTTTTTCAAGGAATCGGGGATTAGGAGGGAATTGATTGTTCCTTGCATTTTTTAACAAAATGGAGTAGTAGAAAGAAAGAACAGAACAACTGTATAAGAAGTGAAGGTGATGATTCATGAAATATAAATTTTTATGTTCTTATGGGAAACGCATGTCAATAAAACCGTTTATGTTCAAAACCGAAGTCCTAACTAAATATTATAGGACCATACAAATGAGGAAACATTCACCAAAACAAAACGTCAAGTCAGTGATTTAAGAATCTTTAATTGTCCAATATATGTTACGTTTAGAAATAGGAGAGAAATAATTTTGAACCTTATAGGAAGAAAGGTATCCTTGTATAATACAATGCAACTTTAACGGAATATCAAGTGTACATTTCAAAAAGATGCCAAATTGAGGTTGGTCGAGATGTTACCTTTGATGAAGAAGCAGCCTTTAGGAAGTCTAGAGAGTCTCACATGGAAAGTGATGATGAAGAACATGAGGCTCAAAATAATATAGGTAAAGGTCCTTCTAAACAAATCATTCATTCTTCAAAATATCAAGAGGAGTCAACAAAACCATCAGAATGACCATAGAGTACAAGAGAGACTCTTGTAACTAGAAAAATACTATAATGGCTTTGTGGTACTCTATAAGTTGTATAAGGACATGTAGCCCCTAAAGGTACGTTCATAGAAAGTAAGAAACCTAAAATATGCTCAAATGATATGGAACTAATAAACCACATCATTGATTTTGAGGCCGTGAGTTATGAAGAAGCACCAGATAAGTAAGTTTGAAAATATTCCATAATGGAAGAATATCAGTCCATCGTGAAGAAATATGTATGAGAGAGTTCTGAGACCAAAGAATATATAAGTGGTGACCTTGAAATGGATATATAATATCAATCATGCAACAAATGAAAGCCTTCAAAAGTATTACTTTCATTCCTTGGACTATGAATATTTTCTCTAGGCCATTATAATGGAAATTTTTATCTAGATTAATTTTCCTATAAAATATAAAGTTGATAGGTGCAAAATGAAAAATTGTGATCTAATTTCTCTTAGAGTTTATTTCAAATATTTTGATACAAATGCACTAATTGAGTGAGTCTATGATATGTAGTTGAGTATGAGGAGAAGCATTATTTTCTATATAACATGTTATTCCTCTAACCCCTCTACGAGAGAATTTCTTATTCCATGTTAAGCATAAGACAAATCCATCTATGTGAGGGACGTCATATTATTCATACTTCCATGCTTCAAAAAGAAAAATAATATTAGTTTCACTCAATATCAAACATAACATAGGACCTTTACACCATGGGAAGTCATAATAGAACTCTAAAATAGGATCCACAACACTCCCAATTACTATTTATTACTTTTATTTTGGTTTCTATCACTAACAATAACTTTCCTATTTCTAACGATTTTCCATTTTCCTTCTTTCCTTCCTTCCTTTACCTTTAGAACCTCCTTCCTTAACTTAGTTTAGTCTGATGGAATGAGGTCCTCATTTATAAATAATATTTCCACTCGTAAGATTGTAGATTTCCTGAGTATTTTGAATTTATGGTCAATAAATATTACCTTGACATGAATCAATCTATCGTTGTGTTTTAGTATCTCTCACAACCTTCTTACATTGATGAGATAATTTGTTTCAAATTGTAACTTATTTTTTAATTGATATGTTACTGATCTTATTGTTCCCTAATCTTACTACCCTTTTGCACTAGGAATTGAAAAATTCAAGGATTTTTCACTATGCTTCTCATCTAACTCAATTAGATTATTCATTTACTAAATAATGGGTTTTATGTCTAATTTGTTTTCCATACTACTTAACATGGAATTATTATTTAGTTTTTCTTTTAATTCTTTAACCTCACCTTTGAAGCTAAAGATTTCTTCAACCATTAATTATTTCTAGTTTTTCAATTCTTGGAATCTAGCTTGCATTTCTTGCAAATGTATTTTAAATTGTATTGTTCTTTCATCTCTCAATGTTTCTAACAAATTTATATGATCATAGAGACACTCTAATTTGACTTTGTTGGGACTTTGATTAGTAGGTTGAGGATTTGTAATGTGTGGTGAGGCGTTTGTAACTTTAAAATTAAGTAGAAAGAAAAAAAATTAATAAAATGAACTTTTGCATCTATATTATGAGCATATTGTCATAAATTCCTTGGTGTAGAGTTCTTACTAGTATATGGCCCTATATTATAGAGTATATACAACTTATTTGTTTCCATAGACCACTAAGTGCACATGAGTAACCAATTTCAATGCTAGATCAGCCCAATAAGATGTCACCAGTAGCAAAGGATATTCACTTAGTGAACTTGTGACATAGCACATGTATTCATGGAATATTAAACAATATTCCTAATTTCACTAAGTATTGATAAATAGGTCTAAGAATCCTTTTCTTGAACCCCCCTCCCAATACATCATTTAGACTAAACATACCCTTATTTTTACCAGATGCCTTTTTTATTCCTCTCAATCCATATAAACCCTATGGTATTGTCCACCTTCCCCTAATACCTACAATATATTGACTTTACTTTTCAAAAATTTAAAACACTCTTATGAAAGAACTCTGTAAGATATTGGTCAACATGGTGAAACTCTAATGGTTGGTAGAAAACCATCCCAATGAGAGGTTCATGTGTAGCAATGTGTAAGTATACCCATCAATTTTTTATCCAAATTCAATTGAATATGGAAAACCCTTACTCGCAAAAATCACCTTCATTAAGTATACTACATCACAACCCAAATATTCATAGCCTGATTTGGACAAGGTTAATGGAACATTTTTTCCTATATGATTAGTTTAGTTGGGTTAAATCACCATAATCAAGATTATAGATTTAAAACTTCATACCAGTACTATGCCTTAGATATTTTATATTACCTGACTAATACCATGGAATTTAAACCTAGAATTGATGAGGACAATGAAATCATGTTGAGTCTATAGCACATAATTAATGCTCAAATTACTGCATCACCAGAGACTATAAACCTTAAGTTATTTCAATACTAACTAAAATCATCATTAAGTTTAAATTAAAATCACCCCAAGCTATTCCATTGAATCATCACAAATATTAAATCAAAATTACTACTTAAGTAGATTTGAATTTAGAAATATTTTTTGAAAAAATATATATGACATGAATGAGAGATAACATAATCATTACTTATAATCATTAATAGGTATATAGGAAGTGCAACTCATAACATCCCTATCATAGAATATCACACTTCGTTGTTCCTATTACAGTACGATCTTTTCATATATTGAACAAATTTAATTATGAATAGAAAGTTAAGTTGTGTTACACAATTTGTACTAACCACTTAAATTATTCTTAAGTTATTTTTTATGAAATGAAAATTTGAAAAACATTAAGTGGAATTTAATTCACTTATGCATACACAAATCTTAATATTTATGTTGATAGGCCTTCTTTTGAGTCAGTTTAGTACTCTACACTTTCATTATCTGATTGACATCTGGCATATAGATTTTTCTTTCACATCTGGCTACATATGTTCTGATATTTGACATCTAGCTTCTATTGTTTGACATCTAGATACCATATTTATGTTGCAGAATTATGTTATCTCTAGTTCCAAATGATTTCTCCCTCCCCAAAACCACATGGCTACATTTCTATTGTGCACATGACCTCCTTCTATTTTGACATGCACATGATCTGCTTCCATGATAATGAACAATAATGTTGATGTCTGGCCTTACCATTCATCAACTACCCAATCCTTTATAGACCATGTTCAGTGTAGAAGAGCAGCCTGTGTTCAGAAGTTCAGTACTCAAAATCTCACAGACAACCCATACAACCCAGGGAGACTAGAGAAGGAGCCCATGTTCAATATAGAAGATTCATTGGAGGTGTTAAAGCCCTTTAGGTAGGCACTAAATGTAAAAATTTATCACCGCAATTCTGCACAGTTTGTCTGTAGCATTCTTGTTTGATAGATTTACAAATTTAGAATTAAAGAAATACAGAAAATTTTTAATTTTCATCCAAGTCTCCAACACATACCAAGAGCTCAACCATACAAGCATAATTCTCTGATCTAGGTGAAATACCATAATCTCCACTCATAGAATTGTAGTATTACCACCCTTCATTTATAAGGACTACATGGCTACAAGTAAATAGAACACCAACAAAGGTAATGCATTCTGTTTTGTATGCCTGCTACTTGCATTTCTTTGAAGACTTTGATGGCATCCTACCATACCCATGCCTACCGTATCCTGCAATCGTGGCAATCCATGGAATGAGAACTCGGAGGGGTATTCTGTCAAACAGATAACGTGGATATATTATGCTTCCACATTTGACATGCACACCAATGAGAGCATTCACCAAAAATACCTTTAACTAAAATCCTTTCCTAAGTATGTGGGCATGGACTTGCTTGCCATTTTTCCCACTAAATCTTAATTCTCTAGTGCAAATGGCTGGGAACAACACACCCTTCTTTCCTAAGGTAAAATTCTTATGAATTGCCAGCACTAGATTTTGAATTTTGGGCTAGGAATTTCTTTCCAAAGTTTGAATTTGTGGTTCTATGGAGGGTTTTACCATTAATTTACGCATTTTACCCATCCTTTGCCAAAAATTCTCATCGTTTGTGGGAAATTGTGGATGAAAAATCTCTTCTTTGGAGAAATTAAGGGTTTAAGCCCGAGAAGTTTGAGAATTCACCATTTAAATGTAACTTGTGACTCCAATGGATGTTTGTCCATTTGGCCGTTGTGAAATTATTGTGATTTTTTTTTGCTATGGTTCTAATTCTACTTCCCTTAGATAAGAATTCAAAGAATTTTGTCATCATTTGAACATATACTGGTCTGGCTTCACCCCTCTGGACTATTGGCCAAAATGCATAGAGCATAACGAAAGCTCATAGTTTAGTTTCAATTACTGTAAAAAATAACCAATGAAGCCCTCAAATGAAATTATAAAAAAATTTCAATAGGGTTGTTTACTTTGGACTGAAGCTATAATATCCACTACTCTACCATGACAAGTAAAAATGATTTTCACGCTTTGAAAGTCAATAACAACTTCAAAATTGAATTATTAGTTTTATATCTTAGGATTGCAGCTATTGATAGGATTGCAGTTTAGCCATGGTAAAGGTAACATGTCAGGTAACCTACCAAGGTTCAATAAGCCTCGAGCATAAATTAATATTTAGGGCATGGAGCAACTCCTAGCTTATTTTGATAGAAGAACATCCCTTGTCAAAGCAGCTTATATGCAAAATAAATAAATATGTTGAGTAGACTACCTGTCAACGACCATTTCACCAACATAAGTGAGCAGCTTGTGATGCCACCCTCTTTCGACCAATTGTAATGCTTCTCTTAGTTTAAGAGGCACTTTAAAGAAAGGACTTGGCTAGGACAAGTAAAAATGATTTTAGGCTTTGAAAGTCAATAACAACTTCAAAATTGAATTATTAGTTTTATATCTTAGAATCGTAGTTGTTGATAGGATTACAATTTAACCATCATAAAGGAAACATGTTAGGTCACCTACCAAGGTTCAATTAGCCTTGATCATAAATAAATAATTGCGCTAAGGAGCAAGTCCTCCCTGATTTTGACAGAAGAGCATCCCTTGTCAGAGTAGATTATAAGCAAAATAAATTGTTATGTTGAGTGGACTACCCATCAAGGGGCATTTCACCAAAATAGGTGAGCAACTTGTGATGAAACCCTCTTTAGAACAATTGTAATGCTTCTCTATGTTTAAGAGGCACTTTAAAGAAAGTGGTTGGGTTTCTTAGAATTTTATGTGTGGGGTGCCAACCAATTGTTGTGTTTCTCTTTAAGTTCACAAGGAGACACTTTAAAAAAATGAAGCTGACTTCTTAAAATTTTATCATAGTGTGGAGTTGACCTCTTCAGACCAATTAAAATGCTTCTCTGGGTTTAAAATAGAAGCACTTATTAAAATTTAAAACAAGAATTGAAGCTGGATTCCTAGAATTTTGTTATGGGTAGATACACTAGAAAGAATTCACCTCACTCACTATCAAAATTTTAGAAGAACCACTGTCCTACTTCAATAATTTCGAGTACTTTTCATCTCATGTAAAATCAGCCCTTGCTGTAAGCCTCCAAAATACACAAAGCATGACCAACGCTCATAGTTTAGTTTCAAATATTGTAAAAACTAATCAATGAAGCCCTCAAATCAAATTATAAAACATTTCAACATGGTTGTTTGCTTTGGACTGAAGCTATAATATTTACAACTCTACCAGGACAAGTAAAAATGATTTTCAGGCTTTGAAAGTCAATAAAAACTTCAAAATTAAATTATTAGTTTTATATCTTGGCATTGTAGTTGTTGATAGGATTGCAGTTTAGCCATGGTAAAGGCAACATGTAAGGTCACGTACCAAGTTTTAATTATGACTAAACTTGTTATTCAGGTATTTTCTAATTTTAGTAAAGCTTGTAGTTTAGTTTCAAGTGATCAAATTACCTTTGGATTAGAAGGGTTCTCAAATCACTGCATCATATAAGCACTAGGATTTTTTTCTATTATTTCCTCTACTTTCTATAAGACACCTTTCATACCCTTGATAGGATTTGTAAGGACCAATTTAGCTCCTTCTAAGAGTTTTAGAAACATCATTATAGTTTTGAGAATGTTTAGACACATACCTTACACACATAGCATGGAATTTACATAAACAATTTTTATTTATGCAAAAACATGTTAAAAAATTTTGTGTTAAAAGGTCAACCTGTATTTAACAGTTTTGTGAATGGCAATGTCACTCTCATATCCTATGCCCTTATAATTATTTCACCATGAAAAGTTAGCCTTGTTAGATTACATTCCACTTTCTAGCAACAACATACATTTTTGAGAGCATCACATATGTTCCAATGTTATATGGTTCCATATCAAGGTGGTAAGTTGTCTATTAAGTTATTTTCCTCATCCATGTTCACAACACTTGCAAGAAGATCAAAATGCCCACTAGCTGCTTTGCTGGTGTTGTCGAGACTTTCAATCTGAAAACCACTTTTAATTTCATTGACATTTCCCCCCTTTGTCAGCTAAAATGAGAGACAATCTTCTTCAAATTATTGTTGAACTCCGCCCTTCAAGTATAGGAGTGTTTCACTGGTGTACTCTCCCATTCAACTGCACTAGAGTACCATCTTTATTTTTACTATTAGTTGCATTATGTGTGACTGAATTCGATTGTAAAACATATACAATCTTCTCACCATGGATGACCATTCCCAGGGATCAATCCATGAATAATCGTTCTTCAATCTGCTTGATTGTTGTTGTTTTCTACATTGTGCTGATGAATGATTTGACTTTCCACAATGGTGACAAGGATGGAGATCAAAATAGTGATATTCCAGATGACTGGTTTTTTCACAATGAAGGCATTTTGGTTTGACTGGAACTTCGACTTGTGTGTATTTATGTTTGTCTTCAACTTTCTCAAAACTAGCCGATGTGATTTGTGCAAGAAACCCTACAATGGAAAACTTAATGAGCCATGAATAATCTGGGATATGAAAGTTGTCATCATCTTTGATATATCTTATGCCTCGTCGATTTTTGTTACTTTGAATTTCTTCCCATGGCTTGATGGTTGCTTTGGAAGAAATTTGAACTAGATCAGGAACCACCTCGACACTTGAAGTTGGATGGATCAGTGACTTGGAATCAACATATTTATCTTCATCTGTACGGATGAAAGAATTGGAAAAATCACTCTTCTGTTGCAACTCATCTCTTTGAAGTTGTGACTCTAGTTGAAGAAACTCAATCATTTCATGTGATGTTGAAGATGCATTTGAATATCAGCAAGAGTTGTTTTGCTAATGTTCACCATGTCACCTGCTGATGATAAAGTCAAATTCTTAAGAATTTGGGACAGTTGAATGTGTTTCGCCATATTAACTTGCTCACTTTGAATTCACGCTCTATTGTACTATTGCTTATTGTTGATGCTTTAAACACTTGCATGCTTTCACGCTCGCTTGATGACAATCTCTTTGCTTGAATGCTTCACTGACACTTTGTGCTTTCTTGAATGTACTCACTGAATGTGCTGATTTAAAAAAGGGAAGGGTGTCAAACACTATCGAAAATGCACCCAAGAGACAAAAGACAAGTACAATCTTGATGACTCATTTGAAGACTTACTTGACCTAATGTATTCACCTTAACAATTCAAATTAGGGTCTCAATTACAACCAAGAATGCACCCATGCAATTCAGTTAAAAAATGTTTATCTGCAAATAATAAAGAAAGTGTTGGTGATGTTGATGTCACCTTGACTTGAAATTCTTGACTTTGTAGCATCGTTAACTTGATTTCTTTGATTACATGATGTGCAATGTGCTTTCTTGGAATATCATCTTATCTTGTTGATGATGTGATGCTTTGTGCTTGTGTACTTAAGCTTGATTAAGCATTCTTATACTTAAGCTTGCTTATGTGCATGTAGTTGTTTAAGCATAATACAAAGAGATAATTTGAACACAAGTCATGCACATGCATTCATTACACATGGTGTACCTAAGATCCCCTTATTCAATTTTAGGTGGATCTAGGACACAAGCACCGTAAAAAATTATGATTTTATTAATTACTGGATTACATCATTCTTTAATGTCACAACTTTGTCGTGGAAACTTCTCAATGAGTATGTCACACTTGCAAACTTTGGAAGCAAGTTGTCCTCAAAAAACCTCCTGCACTGACTCAATCGCTCTCAGCGTAAAATATTACTTTGGATTACAATAATGACTTTCACTCAAACAAATTCACTTATCGCTCCAAAATTACAAAATATGCACCTTGTGGCTCCACAAAATACCTTATTACTCCATTACATAAAGATTCACTTTACTTCCATCACTCCCAACATAAAATATATACACCTTATCTCTCCATTACATTAATAATGCTCAAAATTTCAAAATAACTCCTCCTTACATAACTTTTCAAACAAAAAATCTCTTTATGAAATCACCTGAAAAGTGATATAAAGTTACTTGTAAGAAAGGTGAATAAATTTTGGATTTTAATTTAAACACATGCATTTTATTTAAAACAAATAGTAAAATTTTTAAAAATTCATACGCACCATTCATTTGTTGGAGATCTTCCTTTTCTTTTGTTTGCAAGTGGTTCACAATATGTTCGTCCCTTCTAGCTTTCCACATGCTATTCTTCCCACGATGGATGCTTACAAAATGCAAGGGGCATACTCTTGGATCACTAGTTGAAGTCCCAACTGCAGCTAAATGGAAGTTTAGAAGTAAGCTAAGTCAACAGGTGATATTGGATTATGATTACGCATTCACAACGACATATTCTGGCACTGAAGTACTAGAACCCAACAAAAAATAGGTAGAGATGGATTGGCAAACAAGAGAAACAAGTGAATGCCTATGTTGGATAGAGTTTGAAGACCACATCTATTTAGTTGCACTACAATCAAAAGATCTTATATTTTTTTATGATATGGTTGTATTGTATGAAGGTGAGTTGGCTGAAAATGGAGTTTCACTAGTAATAGTAAACGTTAGAGTTATGCCAACTTGTTAGTTTCTTCTTCTGCATTTTTGGCTTAGAGTTCATGGTGTACTCATGAGAGTAAGAGATACTCGCATGTATTGTTCTTTTGAAAGTGATTCTGAAGGGATGTCTGTAGTCATTAGAGAACATTGCGAAAGAGAAATCACATTTGAGGCTTTAGCTGTGTGGGGATTTCCGTCAGAATCTTACACATACAGTGATCCAAACTTGATTAATGAAATATTGCCCATCATTTGGCAAATAAATGAAAAGCTTAGTCGTCGATGTTGAGAAACCAAATGACATGAAATTCAATGCTTTAGAATTAGAGGTATTATTTGCTTTGTTTTCATTGTAAGTATGCTCCACGACAAGATTTTCCATGATGAATGATGGGAGTTAACAATGATATTCCTCTTCTAATCTTTTCAATGTTGATTTGATGCAATGTCCATACCTTGCTAATGGATCAGGAAATAGATCTACACATCATTCATTATAGGCTCAACATAGAGGCTAAATCATGGCTGAATATGAATTTTAATGTAGGCTTCGAAAGAAATTTGGGTGCATATTGAGGCCCCTCTCACACACAAGTTTCACACTAACTCTAGCACTTCAAAAGCACAAAATTTTCACTTAGGCTCCATGCAACTGAATTTGATGGGTCTCAATGCTTCAACTACATATTCATAGATCCTCACTTATGCTCCATGCTTCTGAATTTAATGGGGCTCAACGCTTCAACTGCATATTCACAGATCACAGAAATACGCTTGTCATTTTTTGTGTGCTATGATACTACAGACATATGATCACGAATAAAAATTGAAGAAATAGAATTGAAATAGACTTTGATCCAGCAGTGAATCTGTTAATCAACAGATTCTTAGGTGGCTTGAATTCTAAAGAATGTGAATTGGTGATCCTTTGTATTTTGGAGTTCATAACTCGAATTGAACATCTCTACATCTGGGAAAATGAATGGATCCCAATTCACCAATATTGCCAGCAGTTATCTTGAAGTTCAGATCGAAACTATAATCTGTGGATGGGATAGAACCATCAGAATAGACTCTTTATCTAGAAATTTCACCATCAAAGCCAATGAGCCAATGTGGTTGCAGATCCAATGCATTCAGGAAGTAGATCACAACTAAAAGAAATGATCCAAATAGATCAAATCTCATCAAAGTGCAGTCATTCATAAACTACAAGACATACTGTAAGAGTTTCACAAAAAACTCCAATCCAAATTGTATCACTTAATTAAATTTGTAGATCAGAAAAATGAAAATATTGAAAGACCTTACTAAAATAGAACTCCATTTAGACCATAATTGTTTTTACTAAACTCAAAAATAATTCGGTACGACAGGAATCTCCAACTCTGATACCACATGAAGAAAACTAATAAACAAATAATACACACTTACACTCATAAAATAAATATCAGACATATAGAAAAATTAGACACGGCGGAAAAGGCCTCAACCTTATAACATTCCTCACATTCTCATTATTAATTAATCCAATATAGAAATAATGATAATAGTACAAATAAATACATGAGGAAGTTGGTCTCAAGATAGTACGTCTATCTTGGACACTATTGTTGAGAAAATATATGAACAACACTAATCTAGGAGCCTAACTAGTTGGACAGAATCTCTCAACCAACTAAGCCTAAAATGACTCCTAAACATGAGGAACAAACTCAATCTACGAAGGGAGGATTAAATCCTAACTTTCATGATTTTAATTAATTTAATTATTTGGACTTATAATTGTTTTTAATGTGAGGGTGAGGCTAACAACGAGTTCCTAGTTAATCAAAGGTATTATAGTTATGGGTTGTTTCAAACTGATAGAAGACATAGTTTTATAGTTGAAAGGAGGAGCATGGAAACCTTCTGAGGTGGAATTGAATTGCATTATTCTCACTTGGGAAAACCAATTTTTGACTATAAGGTTACTAATTTTTTGGAGTGGAATGATGATTTTGTAGTGTAGAGGACATAGAGGTCCTAGGATATGATGAAGAGCACATTCAAGATTGGTCCAAGGAAGTCGGTGAAAATGCTTATGGAATGGTTATGACAATGGTGAACATCGGATAGTAGTGGACAAGTGAATGTAAAATATTAAGTGGTGTAATAAAATAGAATCTTGACCAAAGTGTAATGTGATACACACAATGCAAGCATAAGAAAGTCTATATGTCATGTGAGACTTATTGTATTAGTATTTGAATACTTATTCTACCTAGAATCTCCATCAAATGGAGTGTGTATGTATCTAGATATATGTATCATGTAAAGGTCATATCACCATAAAACCTCAATAGGGATGCATGCCCCTTTTGTCACGTGTCCTTGATGACTTGGTTGTTTTCTTACTTTAGTTCAATAACCCCTGTTTGGGAGATATTCAACACTTGAAGGAGTATGCCATGTGTTGGCTAGATGCTCCATGAGTGGACGACATTGTTGTTATAGGTTGTAATGGTAGCATTCCACATTTAGGGGGATTTAATCGATAAGTTGAATGAACCATGTACAGAAAGGACACCCTAGTAGACCAGTAGTTGCAACAATTAGGTACCCATGCACTTTTGGTGGATGGTTATTCATTTATATGGATATTGATAGTTTTCCGATGAGAAAATGAACAAGGTATGAAGTGAAAGTACTAGGTTGGACTATGTTGATTTTTATGTAGCATAAGCAAGTACTCCCACATGCTAAGTTGCCTCCCAATTCGCGCAAGAAAAAATATGAAAATTAAAATTGGAAGTTTACTTTTTGGAGTTCATGTAGGCTCTAGGTTGATAGGTCATCCCCACCATTAGTCAGTGTAACCCTTTGTCAAACCCACTTGAGAAATATACATAAACAATATCATCATCATTTCGACCAATCCAACAACAACATCATCTACAAGAGATCTGCATGTGCAAATAGAAAGGAAGAAAGAATATATATTTTGATTTGGTTTGAACAAAATATGACTATTGAATGAGGTTAACCACATGCATTTTTTACCATAGACCTTGACTACAGATTGACCAAAGGTTGAATTTTGATAGTTGACCAATGTTGACTTTTCTACTTTTAGGTGATATTTGACTAGGTTTGACTAGTATCTGGTGTATGGTTTTTGGCATAGATTTCTTAGATAAATTTGTTGTAATTGTGAACCCTTCTAAAGAGAAATCCTGCAAAAAAGAAAATTGGGTTTCTCCCAAGTTTTGGGTTTCCAAGGGATATTTTTTTCTCTATTATGCATGGTTATCTATTTAAGTTCTTATTATTTTTATTTATATGATTGTTGATTTTTTTCTCTGTATAAGTTCTTAATGATATCAATGAATTAAAAGGAAGTTTAATGAGAATCATTAGTAAGTAATTTCAAAATCATAAAATCAAATTCTATAATTCATTCTTATAGAATATTCAGCATGGTTTCAGAGCCTTATTTCAAGAGTAGCCACTAAGTAAGCATAAGAGACAAGTTTTCAACAACTTGACTATGTTTATCTACTACTCAAGGTTCCTTATGAAAGGCCAAGTTCAAAAAGAATTTATTTTATGGCTAGATCAAAATATTTGTTTCTTCTTCTTTAAGAACTCTCAGAGCTGACAATGATATATGGTTAGTAGACAATGGTGTCTCTAAGCACACGATATGTTTTTGGGAAGCTATAATTTCAAATAAAGAGACTTAGCATTAAAGGTAGAGCTTGGAGACAATACCCAGTATGAAGAATAATTTTTTCTCTATCTCATCACTGGAACATAGAGGCTATAGATTTGCATTTTTGGATCCATACCAGTTATTATATGGCATAATAATTCAAGCATAAAATTAGTAAAAGTATTTGGTGTTTGAGAAGGAATATATATACTAATAGGATGACCAATACAAGCATTGATCCATAATAGTATCAATTTATGTGAGCTATGGAATCATATATTTTGTCACATTACAAATCTTTAACAACATTAAGAAAAATGGTTACATGTCTTCCAAAAATTCATATTGAGCATGGTGACATTTGTAAGGGTTGTGCACTTGGTAAAATCACCAATAGATATTTTCCAAGTAGTGATAATAGATCCAAGGGGATTCTCAATCTAGTCCACATGTACTATGTAGCATTCATTAATGATTTCTCCCAAAATTCTTGGATCTACTTTATGAAAACTAAGGATGGAGTCTTCAATAAGTTCCAAGAATTCTAAGCATAAGCCTAGAGAACCTAACATGAAGGAGAATCATTTTCCTAAGATTAAATAATAGATAAGAGTACTCATCCAAAGACTCTAGTGATTTTTGCAAGGAATCGGGGATTAGAAGGGAATTGATCCTTCCTTAAAATCCTTAACAAAATGGAGTAGTAGAAAGAAAGAACATAACAAGTGTATAAGAAGTGAAGGTGATGATTCGTGATATATACATTTTGATGTTATTATGGGTGAAAGGTTCCAACAAAATCATTTATTTTCAAAACCAAAGTGCTAATTAAATATTAGAGGACATTACACCTAAGGAAGCATTTAGCAAAATAAAACGTCATGCCAGTCATTTAAGAATATTTGACTGTCCAATATACGTTACGTTCCGAAATAGGTGAGAAAGTAGTTGGAACCTTCTAGGAACAAAAGTATCCTTTTATAATACATTTCAACTTCAATGGCATATAGAATGTACATTTCAGAAAGATGTCAAATTGATGTTAGTCGAGATGTTACCTTTGATGAATAAGTAGCCTTCAAGAAGTCTAGAGAGTTTCACAGGGAAAATGATGATGAAGAACATAAGGCTCCAAATAATGCAGTTATAGGTCCTTCTAAACAAGTCATTCATTCTTCAAAATATCATGAGGATTCAACAAAACCATAAGAATGACCAGAGCCTACGAGAGAGACTCTTGTAACTAGAAAAAGACTAGAATGGCTTTGCGATACTCTATAAGTTATATAAGGACATGTAGCCCATAAATGTACATTCATAGAAAGTAAAAAACCTCAAATGTACTCATGTGATATGCCACTAATCAACCACATCATTAATTTTGAGTCCCTGAGATATGAAGAAGTGCCATACAAGTAAGTTTGGAAATATGCCATGATGGAAGAATATCAGTCCATCGTGAAGAAATATGTATGAGAGATATTTTTGACACCATAGAAGATATAAGTGGTCACCTCCAAATGGATCTATAAGACCAATCATGCAACAAATGGAAATATTAAAAAGTATTTCTTTCATTCCATGCACTATGAATATTTTCTCTAGGCTATTATAAGAGAAATTTTTATCTAGATTATTTTTCCTATAAAATATAAAGTTGATAGGTACAAAATGACAAATTGTGATCTAATTTCACTTAGATTTTATTTAATTTATTTCAATAATGAATGCACTGATTGAGTGAATCTATCATATGAAGTTGAGTGTGAGGAGAAGCATTATTTTTTATATAACATGTTATTCCTCTAACCCCTTTGCGAGAGAATTTCTTATTCCATGTTAACATAAGACAAATCCATCTATATGAGGGACATTAGATTAATCATGCTTCCATGCTTAAACAAGAAAAATAATATTAGTTTCACTCAATATCAAACTTAACATAAGACCTTTACACCATGGGAAGTCATAATTGAACTCTAAAATAGGAGCCACAATATTCCCAATTACTATTTATTACTTTTAGTTTGGTCTCTATCACTAACAATAAGTTTCCTATTTCTAAAGATTTGCCATTTTTCTTCTTTCCTTCCTTCCTTACTTTACCTTTATAACCTCCTTCCCTAACTTTGATTGGTTTGATGGAATGAGGTCCTTATCTATGAATAATATTGTCACTCGTAAGATTGTAGATTTACTTAGTATTTTGAATTTATGGTCAATATATTTTACCTTGACATGAATCAATCTATTTTTGTGCTTGAATATATTTCCCAGCCTTCTTACTTTGATGAGGTAATTTGTTTCAATTTTTAACTTATTTTTTAATTCAGTTGTTACTATTGTTATTGTTCCCTAATCTTTCTACCCTTTTGTGTTACAAATTACAAAATTCAAGGATTTTCATTAAGCTTTTCATCTAACTCAATTAGATTACTAATTTATTTAAATAATGGGTTTTATGTCTAATTTGTTTTCCATGCTACTTAGGGTGGAATTATTATTTATTTTTTCTTTTAATACTTAACCATCACCTTTCAAGGTGAATACTTCTTCAACCATTAATTGTTTCTAGTTTTTTCATTTCTTGGAATCTAGCTACCATTTCTTGAAGTTGAGTTTAGAACCCTAATATTGTATTATCTAGCTTCTCCAATGGCAATTTGAAATTATTATCAAGCATTTTCTCTAAATCTATTATATATTCTACTCCTCTTTCTTCGCTCCATGTTTCTAACGAATTTATATGGTCATAGAGACTCTCTAAGGTGACTTTGTTGAGCTTTCGCTTACTAGATTTGAGGATTTGTAATGTGTGTGGTGAAGAATTCATAATTTTAACAATAAGTAGAAAGAAAGAAAATAAATAAAATGAACTTTTGCATCTATATTAAGAGTATATTGTCATAAATTTCTTGGCATATAGTTCTTACTAGTATATGGCCCTATATTATAGAGTATATATAATTTATTTATTGCCATAGACCACCAAGTGCATATGAGTAACCAATTTCAATACCAATTCACTCCAATAATATGTCGCTAGTAGCAAAGGATATTTCACTTAGTGAACTTTGTGACATAGCAAATGCATTTCATGGAATATTAAAGAATATCCCTAATTTCACTAAGTATTGATAAATATCTCCAAGAATCCTTTTCTTGAACCACCCCACCAATATATCCTTTCAACTAAACAACCCATTATTTTTAGGAGATGCCTTTTTTATTCTTGTCAATCTCTACAAACCCTATGGTATTTTTCAAAATTTTGAAACCACCTTTGTGAAAGAACTTGGTAATATATTTGTCAACAGGGTGAAACTCTAATGGATGGTAGAAAACCATCCCAACAAAGAGCTTCATGTGTAGCAATGTGTGAGAATACCCATCAATTTTTTATCCAAATTCAATATGGAAAACCCTTACTCGCAAAAATCAAGTACATTAAGTACACTACATCACAACTCAAATATGCATAGCTTGATTTGGACAAGGTTAGTGGAACATTTTGTCCTATATGATTCATTTAGTTGGGTTAAATCACCATAATCAAGATTACAATTTTAAAACTTCATACCACTACTGTGCCTTAGATGTTTTATATTACCTGACTAATACCATGGAATTTAAACCTAGAATTGAGGAGGATAATGAAATCACCTTGAGTCTAGAGCACATAATTGACTAAATGACTTTACCCAAATAAATTCTCAAACCACCAAATCACCATAGACTATAAGCCTTAAGTTATTGCATTATTAACTAAAGTCACAATAGACTTTAAATTGAAATCACCCCAAGCTTTTCCATAGAATCATCACCAATATTAAATCAAAAGTACTACTTATGTTGATTTGAATTTAGAAATATTTTGTGAAAAAAGTATATATAAGAGATGAATGAGAAATAATATGATCATTATTTTTTTTTTTAAATCATTTCAATGTTTTTTTAATTAATAGGGATATAATAAGCGCAACCCATTACATCCCTATCATCAAGGATCACACTTGGTTGTTCGTATTAAAATACTATATTTTCGTATAATAAATTGCAAGTTATATTCAACAAACTTAATTATGAATAGAAAGTTAAGTTGTATTACACAATGTGTACCAACCACTTAAGTTATTCTTAAGTTATTATTGATGGGATAAAATTTTGAAAAACATTGGACGCATTTTAATTCACTTATGTCTACACAAACCTTAATATTAATATTTAAATTTGGATAAAACCAAACACTTAACCACTACCTCAAAATAACACATCGCTTCATATTGAACTCTCATAAAAATATAAAAAATTAACTTTTTTTTTAATAGGGAAAAACTCTTTTACACTATTGAATCCAACATACTTGAAGAGTAAATTAAACCAACATATAGGAACACATTTAAAGATAACCCGCTTCGTCCTCCCTCTAGTGACAATGGGTTCGACATTCGATCTCACATTGAATTTTAATCATTGATAATAATAAGTAACCATACAGTTTTCTCAATCACTTGATACTAGTGTTCAATAATATGAAACATGTTACATCCCCTTCTCTATGCACATCAGAGATGTGATTTAGAAAAATTGACCCGTCAAGAAATTAAAAATTCGATTTTTACATTTTTTTTTTTTAATTTAATATAATATTATAAAATTCTCTATGAAGGGCTGCTTGTTCGTAGGACATTTAAAAAAAATCCAGTTCTCTGACTAATGTAACACTCAACAAAGTGCAATGGGACATAATGGAGGTTGTTCATCCATTCTGAAGCCATCAGTCATTATGGCAACACTGATAGAGTTAACATTCATGATATGAGGTTTATGTTCACATTCGTTGACAACAGAGGTTTCTTTTTGCATTCATTGATAGCATAGGAGAAGTAGTTATGTATTGGTATTTGTGAACAAAGCATATTTTGAAGGTATTGGAGATTTAGAAGAAAAACATGATAAAAGACATAATTAATGATGACTGAGGTAGATTATTCTGAGCCTCTGAATCTTTCCTGCATTGATTTTTCCAATCCCAACCTTACAACGAGTGCAACACAAGTTTGCAAGGTATTTTTAACTCTCGGTTTTAATTTTCAACTTTCATTTCCCTAGCCTTTCATTTAGTTCATTGATTTAGGTAGAATTAATTGAAATTATTATCTATGGAATGGATGATTGATCTTTATATAGTCATGTGTAGACTAGATTTTTTTATATCTTCCATCATGTCACCGACGAAGAGTTTTTGGACTAAGTCATTGAGCAAAGCCGACGAATTTTTTCCCTTCTTGGGGAGGAAATGATGAAATTGTTGTGGAATGAGAACCATCAATGTTACACTCCATATCAAGAAGAATCTCTTAATGTTTCCATTCAACCCAAAGGTGATGTGGATTTGTGTCTTGTTATATTTACTTATGCTTGTAATTACATCTTGCTTTGCGCAACTCTGAAAAATCAATCCATTGAAGTATTTCACTTCATATTTTTCATATATTTGTATTTCCAGGGGAGTTATGAAGCTTTTGAAGCATCAATAAAGGAAAGCAATTTCACAGTCACAATCAATGGCCTTCAACATGTATGTGGCTCAGCATTTGAAACAATATTTTTCATATTTTTCCAATGCTTAAAAATAGATTAAAGCAACATCATTAGCATTTTTACATCATAACCACATATTTATTTTTATGTGGTATCTCCATTTTCCTTAATTTGTAAAATTTTGTTGTTTCTTATCAACCCACCATTAACACAAGATTGTTCAATTATGAGATTACCCCGATAGATTACGATAACTAAACTCATTAGTTCAATATTTTTTTTTCATCTTGTAAATAACTACTACCATCTACTACATCTTCGAGGATGTTGAATATATTCAAGTATTGATCATCCTACCACTATGAAAACATCTTGCATCCTACCTCTATAAGGACATATTCATGGCATTACTTTGATGTTCCACATAGATATCTTGAGATAGTATAATAAGGCCAATAGGTTTCCTTACATTTTCCATGAAGACATCATTACTTTAAAACTCCGATGTTCGACATGGAAATATTGAGATAGCATAATAATGTCGATAGGTTTCTTTCTTTAGGTTTTTTTTAGCGAACATCAGTATATAGACAGAGTAAATTTTTTATTAATTTAAATTCTTATATTAGAGTAATAAATGAATGCATTCTAATTTTATAGTAATAAATGAATAATCTTTCATTTTATATTAATAAATGAAATAAATTAGCTGAAGATGTAGTTTTATATGTTTAAAAATAGATTAAAGTGATAATATTGACATTGTCCACATTTTGTGTTGTATCTTCATTTTCATTTTCCTTCTTAATTTGCAAAATTTTCTTCCTTTCTTTTCAACCAACCATTCAAACAAGATTGTTCAATTTTGATAACCATGCAGACAAGGATTGCTTAATTATGAGATTACTCAATTAGATGGTGGTAACTACGCTTAGTGATTCAAAAGTTTTTTATATTCTTGTAAATAACTACTACCATCTCTTTTCTATTTTTATATGATTCTGTGACCGACAACCATAATGCTTACAAAATCCTAACATTGCTACCATTTGAACTTACCATAATCAAGCTTACTATTAAGCCTAGCATTTTCTAAATCAAACTTTATTTAAAACCAGTATTTCTTCTCTTATATTAAAAAGCCTTTCTCTTATTAACTCTCTCTTTTTAAAAAACATAGAAATTAATGCTATAAAAAAATTGAGAAATAAGTGTGCTTCCCATAAAATTATGTAGAGTTTTGAACAGGGGAGAGTTGTTAAACTGAAACTCTAGGGCTCTATTAATAACCACATAACCGAAAGACTCTATGGCTCTATTAATAACCACATAACTTAAAGATTGGTCTCCCTACAAGGCTACAACTTAATTTTTCTTTTGGGATTGGTCTTCCAAAAACATATAGAATTCCAATAGCTATCCATACAACTACTATTGTGTCTCCCAATTCATTCTCTCCATTTGACATCTAGGAAATAAGTTGTGTGTGTGGGTTTCCATGTATGTTGCTATGAAGGGTTTTTAAGGAGATGAAATCATAGAAAAATTAAATGGCATTGTTAATGAAAAGAACCATATTATTAGCAAAAGACAACAATGAAAAGAAACTGCATTATTAGAAAAATACTATCAACCAAACTTGAATTCATTGTATACAACAACACTTTAGATGTGTATTACATATTACAATATTTCCCTATTAGATATAAAAAACTTTCCTTTCAATTACATAAGTTTTTTAACCCATAGAGCTTGAAGATTTTAACAAAGATGAAAGTCTATTGACATTGCTTTTTGATTGAGCAATGTTAAGAGGAAAGTTCAATTCCCTTGGTTGTTGAAGGTATATATTTGTTTTTTTGGTTTGCTTTAAATTGTTTCAAACTAAACAAAATAGATAGTATAAATTAGAAAGAAATGAAAACTAAAAAGCTTTTTCCATTGTGCAAATAGATTTATATTTTCAATGATTAAAACTCAAATACTTTGAAGATTATTTAATGAATAGAAGAAACATATGTTTACCTTTTTTAAATAGAATTTGAAAAAAATGTTTACCTATTTACTAAATTCCAATGCAATTTTATAGTGTTTAGTGTAATACTCTTTTAAATTTTAAAAGATTTAAAAAAACATCATTTCATTTTTGGCATTCCTTTTATTAAAAAATGATGTTAATATAACATTTATTGAATAAAAATTAAATTTTTAATAACTTTTGCACTCTGAAGGAACTAAATAATATGTGCTGTACAAATAAAATTAAAACTAACCCTTGAAATTTAATCACTCACTCCCGCACTATTAAATCCAACTTATTTTTTCCAGAAACATTATGCGATCAAAATCTGGACTATGCTATCAGTGGACATTGTGGAAACTCGTGCCATTGTAACATATCCAAAGTCCCGAGGAGAAGGAATAGTTTGATTGATATTCATTTTTCGAAGCTTTGATACGTTATTTAATCAATATCCCACGCCAACTGAATCATATTACCGCCGACTTAGCTGACTATTATATTTTCCACCTTTTCAGTTATTGATATCTTAGTTAGATATTTATTTTGATTTTATTATCAGTTACACGCAAATTTTGATGTAAAATCTGATTGAACCTTTAGAATTGTAAATTTTAACAGTTGAGCTCGTATAATTAGAATGAGTGGGAAATGGATCTAGGAACGTGATTGAGTTGAGATGATAACTTTGTAATATATGTAAAGTACGTATAAGTAAAAACAAATTGCGAATAAAATGTTTGAATATTAAATTTTATAAAAAATATTTTAATATAGATTTGAATAAATTATTTAAAAATTAATATATAGTAAATATCATAAAATTTCAATATATATTATTATAAAGAAATATTAAGAAAAAATTTTATGTTTTGTATGTATAAATATCTGATCGAAATATTTTAATGTTATATTTATATCATTAACAGTGTAAATTTATTAAAATCTGATTGCACGTTCACAATTGTAAATTTTTACATTGGAAGAAATAATTTTACAATGTTTAATTGTGGTGGAGTAAAGAGTATTGCAAAGAAATAACAAACAACTAATATGTTCATTATTTTTAATAAGTAAAAATGGTCAACCATCAATTCGTTACTTTTTTTTGTGTCTACATATTGAATGTTAAAAATTATGGGAAGATTAAATTTTTATTATAAGTGTGGAAGTTCTCCCAAAACATAAGCTCTTAAGACACAAATACTTTATACCATGATTTAAAATTGGTTTAAGATATTTACATAGTTTAAGATGTTCATAGTAGAGCGGGAGGAATGAAGAAATTCGTAATAATTGTGAAGTATGGCTATTGCAGTGAAAGTTTCCATCATGGTTTTCTATGGTGTGGTTATCATGTTTTATAAAAATGAATGAAAGTATAGGAAATGATGGATAAGGAAAGTTGAATCCTATGTTTAACCGCGTGATAATAGATCCTCTTTCCATATTATCATCAAATTACTTTTCTCATATTAAAATTAAATATCAGTTGTATGATTGTAATGCAAGGATGGAGTTGATGAAAATACAAACTAATGTTGATAAATATAGTTCATAAAAGTACATAGATAAATGCAAGGAGGGTTATGCTTATAGAGATCTTAGGAAAGATTAAAATAAAAGTATATAGATGGAATCGATATAAGTCATAAGAAAATAAATTCATGACATTCTATCAAAAGTATCAACAATTGATGATTAATTAATTGGTTTACAACCTAGAACGAATTATGAAGGATTTTTGTGCATGAAATTCCCATGAAATATCATTATTCTTATGAAATACAGGTCTTTGTATGTTGTATGAGACTATGTCTTTTAAAAAAAAGTGTCTTTCAATTTAATCTTTTGTGCTAATTGGTGCATCTACATGTAATGATACAGTCCATTTTTGGATGTGGTTTTGCCACGAGTTGAACTATTAATGCACCTTTAAGTATGGGGGATTAAGCAGTGCATTATATTAGATATCATTTTTGGGATTCAACTGCGTTAAGTAAGTCATTCAAACGTATGACCATTTCCATGAGAGGTAGTCGTAACTGACTAATTTCTCATGATTTTTGAATAGATCACTTAGCACTCATTGCATCGGGTGATGCTCACAGGGGTGAAGAAGTGGGATTGAAACTAGTGAAATGTGGAGAACGAATCACATAGCATCATCAATCATCACTTCCGGGGCTTGCACCCGGTAACCAGGACTTCCCAGGAGGTCACCCATCCCAGATCTCCTCTGGCTCAAGCGTGCTTAACTGTGGATTTTCCCACAACAAGCCCCATTTTAGCTGCTACCTCCATTTGCAAAACCTTAGCAAGTT